>JAQBSW010006401.1:0-48911 GCA_029291075.1 Eudiplozoon nipponicum | reverse complement strand
AGCCGCATATCTAAATTTGATTTCCATATATATTCAATGCGGTTTGATCCTCGATAGTCAGTTTGCCGTCGTACTCTGATGATGATCATGGAAGGTCGAAACGCGTCAGTGCGTTGCAGCTGGCGGTAGTTTTGTTATGTTGTTCGACGACTGGTTAAATACAATGGGATTGGTGTTTACTTCAAGCACGCAAACTTGATTTAAAGAATTGTTACCACCACCCGCGCAATCAATTATTGTTTAAATTGTATTGCCTATATATGTATATGTGGCGAAAGCTGCAAACAGTTAATGTTCGTGACTGCATAGAAATTGTGCAGCCGACATTTCCAGTCAAGTTCAATGTATGCAAGACTGCTAGAGGTGAGAGCCGCATATCTAAATTTGATTTCCATATATATTCAATGCGGTTTGATCCTCGATAGTCAGTTTGCCGTCGTACTCTGATGATGATCATGGAAGGTCGAAACGCGTCAGTGCGTTGCAGCTGGCGGTAGTTTTGTTATGTTGTTCGATGACTGGTTAAATGCAATGGGATTGGTCTTTACTTCAAGCACGCGAACTTGATTTAAAGAATTGTTACCACCACCCGCGCAATCAATTATTGTTTAAATTGTATTGCCTATATATGTATATGTGGCGAAAGCTGCAAACAGTTAATGTTCGTGACTGCATAGAAATTGTGCAGCCGACATTTCCAGTCAAGTTCAATGTATGCAAGACTGCTAGAGGTGAGAGCCGCATATCTAAATTTGATTTCCATATATATTCAATGCGGTTTGATCCTCGATAGTCGGTTTGCCGTCGTACTCTGATGATGATCATGGAAGGTCGAAACGCGTCAGTGCGTTGCAGCTGGCGGTAGTTTTGTTATGTTGTTCGATGACTGGTTAAATACAATGGGATTGGTGTTTACTTCAAGCACGCAAACTTGATTTAAAGAATTGTTACCACCACCCGCGCAATCAATTATTGTTTAAATTGTATTGCCTATATATGTATATGTGGCGAAAGCTGCAAACAGTTAATGTTCGTGACTGCATAGAAATTGTGCATCCGACATTTCCAGTCAAGTTCAATGTATGCAAGACTGCTAGAGGTGAGAGCCGCATATCTAAATTTGATTTCCATATATATTCAATGCGGTTTGATCCTCGATAGTCAGTTTGCCGTCGTACTCTGATGATGATCATGGAAGGTCGAAACGCGTCAGTGCGTTGCAGCTGGCGGTAGTTTTGTTATGTTGTTCGATGACTGGTTAAATACAATGGGATTGGTGTTTACTTCAAGCACGCAAACTTGATTTAAAGAATTGTTACCACCACCCGCGCAATCAATTATTGCTTAAATTGTATTGCCTATATATGTATATGTGGCGAAAGCTGCAAACAGTTAATGTTCGTGACTGCATAGAAATTGTGCAGCCGACATTTCCAGTCAAGTTCAATGTATGCAAGACTGCTAGAGGTGAGAGCCGCATATCTAAATTTGATTTCCATATATATTCAATGCGGTTTGATCCTCGATAGTCAGTTTGCCGTCGTACACTGATGATGATCATGGAAGGTCGAAACGCGTCAGTGCGTTCAAGCTGGCGGTAGTTTTGTTATGTTGTGCGATGACTGGTTAAATACAAGGGGACTGGTGTTTACTTCCAGCACGCGAACTTCATTTAAAGAATTGTTACCACCACCCGCGCAATCAATTATTGTTTAAATTGTATTGCCTATATATATATGTGGCGAAAGCTGCAAACAGTTAATGTTCGTGACTGCATAGAAATTGTGCAGCTGACATTTCTAGTCAAGTTCAATGTATGCAAGACTGCTAGAGGTGAGAGCCGCATATCTAAATTTGATTTCCATATATATTCAATGCGGTTTGATCCTCGATATTCAGTTTGCCGTCGTACTCTGATGATGATCATGGAAGGTCGAAACGCGTCAGTGCGTTGCAGCTGGCGGTAGTTTTGTTATGTTGTTCGACGACTGGTTAAATACAATGGGATTGGTGTTTACTTGAAGCTGGCAAACTTGATTTAAAGAATTGTTACCACCACCCGCGCAAACAATTATTGTTAGATTGTATTGCCTATATATATATGTGGCGAAAGCTACAAAAATTTAATGTTCGTGTCTGCATAGCAATTGTGCAGCCGACATTTCCAGTCAAGTTCAATGTATGCGAGACTGCTAGAGGTGATAGTCGCATATCTTGTTTTGCTTTCCATATATATTCAATGCGGTTTGACCTTCGTTAGTCAGTTTGCCATCGTACTCCGATGATGATCATGAAAAGTCGAAACACGTCAGTGCGTGTGACTGGCGGTAGCTTAGCTAGGTTTGTCGACTGTTTATATACAATGGGATTGGAGTTTATTTCAAGCTCACAAACTTAATTCAAAGAATTTTTACAAACACCCGCGCAATCAATGATTTTTTTTAATTTTATTGCCTATGTATGTATTAGTGGCAATAGCTGCAAACATTTAATATTCGTGACTGCACAGAAATTGTGTTTCCAGCATTTCCAGTCAAGTACAATTTATGAGAGAATACTAGGTGTGAGAGCTACATATCTTGTTTCGCTTTCCATGTATATTCAATGCGGTTTGATCCTCGCTAGTCCGTTTGCCGTCGTACTCTGATGATGATCAAGGAAGGTCGAAACACGTCAGTACGTGCGACTGGCGGTAATATCGCCCGGCTATTTGTCGACTGCTTAAATACTATAAGATTGGAGTTTATTTCAATCTCGCGTATTTAAATAAAAGAATTGTTACAACCACCCGCGCAATCAATGATTTTTTTATTGTATTGCTTCGAAATTTATTCATGACGAAAGCTGCAAACAGTTAATGTTCTTGACTGCATAGAAATTGTGCAGCCAACATTTCCAGTCAAGTACAGTTTACGCGAGACTACTAGAGGCGATATCCGCATATATTGTTTCGCTTTCCATATATATATGCAATGGGGTTTGATCCTCGCTAGTCAGTTTGCCGTCGTACTCTGAGGATGATCATGGAAGGTCGAAACGCGTCAGTGCGTTGCGGCTGGCGGTAGTTTTGTTATATTTTTCGACGATTGGTTGAATACAATGGGATTCGTGTTTACTTCAAGCTCGAAAACTTGATTTAAAGAATTGTTACCACCACCTGCGCAATCAAATGTTGTTTCATTGTATTGCCGAAGTATTTATTTGCGACGAATGCTGCAAACAGTTTTTGTTAGTGACTGCATAGAATTTGTGCAGCCCACATTTACAGTCAATTATAGTTTATGCAAGACAACTAGATATGAGAGTCGCATGTCTTGTTTTGGTCTCCATATATATGCAATGCGGTTTGATCCTCGCTAGTCTGTTTGCCGTCGTACTTTTTTGATGATCATGGAAGGTGGAAACGCGTCAGTTATTGTGACTGGTTGTAGTTTTGCTATGTTGTTCGACGACTGGTTAAATACAAAGGGATTGGTGTTTACTAGGCATAGCAGTCATAAGAAAAATGTTCAATATTTAATACAGTATTATGCAAAATTCTCATAAATTGTTGCGGCATTTTATTAAAATCAAAGTCCCGATCTTGATATATATACCAATTTGGTTTACATACACACAGTTGTCAGTACAATCTAAGCATTGTATAGTTAAGAATAAGCCGTTTTATCCAGTAGTTCGATGTTGTTCTTATTGGAATCTCTTCATGAACTGTTCACAATTTGCCGTGGAGATGGCTCCAACATAGGTATATCTGATTCGTAATATGTTGCTCTTACCACTGAACCACCCTAGATAATCGACAATACCTGTCTACTGGATGAATTGCCCTTTCTATATAATAAGATATTTTATTCACGCCGGCAAATGTATGCATATAATTGGACGTGTGTTTGCATTAAGATTGCAGCCTTCATTTGAATAATAGTTATCACCGCCAGCGGAATCAACGGTTGTTAAATTTTATGTTGCATGCTATATTTGAATTTTTTACAAGATTTTGATTACGCAGTATCAGAAGATTTAAGTATTGGACAGATTTTACAAAAATTTATACATTCGATGGAAGAGTTTACGAATGATATAAGTTTGTGAAATTTTTCAAGTTAAAGACTTGGCTTTATGTGTTATTTATAAATATCATTTTTACTGGTGATTTGATTATTCCCCATTTCTTCACTAATAAATATTCAACATTCTGTATCTAGGGTAACATGTTAGTTTTCACGATTCCGAGGTGTATGAGCTCCTCGCAATTTACAAAACCGTGTTCTTGACAGTTTTTACAAGGTTTGGAATTCCCTACCATCCCTACTTGAGTGTGTACATTCACCTTAGTCACTACTGTTTGGCAGGAATACAAGCGTTTAGCCATCTTGGACATTTCTTGATAACTCTGATTTAGGAGCGTACAAGTGAGCTAGCTGTGCTACGCGAGCGCACCTCCGTCATGGAGGAGAAAGCGGACGCGGCTCAACGTGAGGCTGACAGGTTGAAAGATCGGCTGTCTGAGGCTGAACGTGAATCCGCACGACTTTCGCGATGTTTGGCCGCTGAGCGTTATGAACGTGAACGTCTTCTGTCTGAAATACGTCTAAGTAGTTTACCGGCGGCCTATAAGCCATCCGGCTACACGTCAACTGGGTGAGTGACATTTGCTTTGCTGTGATATCTTATAAACTGATTACCTAATAGGATTATACTTTGTTTTTAAGAAAGGCTGCTAACCAGACCTTAAAGCTAACCACATTTCACGACTACTTGGCCCAGAACAAAATATGCTAGTCTTTTTAAGAATCAAACTATTTCACTGCTTTCAATTATAGTTGTTGTTTTATGTTGTGTAGTGAAATTTTCATATTTAACGTATCCACAATTTTCTTTCGTGAGTGGTAGATTTGCACTATCAGTTCCGCAAGTATCCTATTGGTCTACATTCGTAGGCACGCGTTGAGTTCGTCTTTGTGGTGACTGTGTGCTGATTCGTCACCTTACTCCGAAGGCTTCAACATCATTCATACTAACCACTGGAAAGGAGGTATTATTTTATCTTGACTGATCGGCTACGTTTCGGTGCCTCATTTCCAGTACCTTCATCAGGCTTCTAATAACACACAATAAAATGCTGACACCAACAGGCATTTGCTTAAATCTGGTGGTGAAAGTATTATAATGTGTGCTATGAGAAGCCTGACGAAGGCACTGGAAAAAAGGGACCAAAACGTAGAAAGTAAACCGGGATAAAAGCGTACCTTATTTCCAATGAATGATGTGGAAGCTTGCGAAGTAAGGCGACGAATCACCACCCAGCTACCAAACAGACTAAATGAATGCGTACTTGGAAATGCGGATTAATCGTAACTGATAGTGCAAATCAATCACTCCCGAAAGAAAATGGTAGATAGGTTAAATGTTTTCAATTATAGCTAGTCACATTTTAGCCACTCTTAATTTGTGTGTATTCTAGTGCAAGTTTCGCTAAAATTATTTGAATTTAAATACATTTGCATTTTCCTTTTATACAACATAATTTGTAGAAGAAAACACCTGGTATGTGAAGCACGTGTCTAATTAACTTATAAAGTAAAGCTTCTTTACCCAGAATTGAAAACGTCATTAAATTCCTCTTTGTGTAATGGTTTCAATATACCATGTTGAAGCATCTTTGCAAAACGTTTGATAATGTCGTCGGCAGAACTCAAAGACTTACACAAATGTGCGTTTATTTCTCGTTTATTTTTAGCATACTAATTTCCGAAACTGTTCGCATTGTGATGATGCCCTGATATTAATGTGTTATAATATATTGGAAGCGAAACGAAAACTCTACTGAAGCTTATTTAGTTCGGTTTCTTGGTTTTTCATATTATAGCTATAATCTTGTTACGATAACGTATTCAGTCTGACCTCGCTGTGCCATCTCCACGAGTTAGTGGTTAGTAAGTACAATCTACCTTTTTCGATGGGATGTTTTCCACTTTTCGTGTAATACGTTTTGTGACTTAAATTTCTTAATAAATGAACTAGCTCCGGATCTGACCTTAACCATTATATTATTTTAGATTTTGTTAAATTACTAAGGTAGAATATGAATAGAAATATATATTTTTTGATCAAATCTGAATCTGGCAAAAATGAACAAAATCAACTTATACATTATACCACAGATTCGCACTTCCTTAGGCAGAAATCGAATCGAACGCCATTTACTTCAGAACATTAAAATTTATCATCTTCACCATGTGTCTCATCGAGTTCTTTTCATTTAATAGTTTAATATCAACTTATATTTGAACAGTCGTTTATGTAGATGCATACGCGTTATTAATATTTCATCATCATCATCATGCCCAGCCATACAAAAGTCAAAAGTGACTAATGTTTCACTGCCATATACTTATCATAGTTATATGTGGACTGTAAAAGAACACTAGGTTGCCCATTCCTAGTGATCGTTTGTATTCGGAGTTTTCCTTCTCCTAGATAGTCTGCCAACCAAGGCTGATGAGCACTATCTACCCAGATACCAGTGGCCAGTGTTCTTCAGCAGCCGAAGCTTGTCCTTCACGTCTGGAACGCTTGCTCTCATTCTGTCACTACACATTTAACAAAAAAAGTTACAGGGCAGTTTGACCAAACTCGAGGCTTCACATGAAACTAAGTAATGACTAGTCATCCTCAAACTGCCATTCTTAGTCAGACACCATGACAACCGAGAAGTGATATTTAATTATTTTACAGGACTGTGTATATTCGTATAATATTTGTATAAGCTGAATATGGTATATGATAATAAATGCAGCTCATTAAATAGGCTGTCACTTCATTCATATTTTACACCTCGTCAGGAGAAGCCAAATTTGCTTCGAACAAAAATAAGTCTAAATATTATGGTCAATGCGTGGATTCCGTAGCGTAGTAGATTAGCTTTATATTTCCAAACAAAATTTTTGCCAGTTAAATACTGTTCGTTGCGAAGAAATAATATATATGCAAGTATGTATTAGGTTTTGCGAACCTAGTAACAAATTAGTTCAGTTGTGACCAGAAGGATAAACCAAAGGCAGCATGAACGGAAAGTATAATCTCATGCACATTCGTTTCGTGCTTACTGGCGACTCATCAGTAGGAGCCGGTATTACGCCCTTTAACCACTATATATTTGGTAGAAGAATGTGGAATAATAGGACGGTACAATCTCCTAGACGAATGTGTAAACCTGTAATAGTGAAGCTAACATAATCTAAAGTCAACGACAATACGACTTCAATGCTAACTCACACAATATAATATATATACCGAGTCTGTAAAGGATACTAACACTATGGCTATTTTGTTAGTAACTGATACCTTTTTTGAAATCGATGAGTGCCGGATACTAACACTATGGCCATTGTGTTAGTAACTGATACCTTTTTTGAAATCGATGAGTACCGGATACTAACACTATGGTTTCCGAGTCGGTACATGATACCAACCTGATGGATATAAATTTATGCTAAAGTTCACCCAAATTGAGAATTACAACAATTTCCGAACACCTGTTACTCCAGTTAAACCATACACTCTGGCCTTCATCGATATCAGTTATCACATTTCGCGGTAAGCATGACATCATTCAATTCAATATATTACAGTTAAATACTGTTTGTTGCGAAGAACTAATATATATGCAAGTATGTATTAGGTTTTGCGAACCTAGTAACAAATTAGTTCAGTTGTGACCAGAAGGATAAACCAAAGGCAGCATGAACGGTAAATATAATCTCATGCACATTCGTTTCGTGCTTGCTGGCGACTCATCAGTAGGAGCCGGTATTACGCCCTTTAACCACTATATATTTGGTAGAAGAATGTGGAATAATAGGACGGTACAATCTCCTAGACGAATGTGTAAACCTGTAATAGTGAAGCTAACATAATCTAAAGTCAACGACAATACGACTTCAATGCTAACTCACACTATATAATATATATACTCATCGATTTGAAAAAGGTATCAATTACTAACACAATAGCCATAGTGTTAGTATCCTTTACAGACTCGGTATATATATTATATAGTGTGAGTTAGCATTGAAGTCGTATTGTCGTTGACTTTAGATTATGTTAGCTTCACTATTACAGGTTTACACATTCGTCTAGGAGATTGTATCGTTCTATTATTCCACATTCTTCTACCAAATATACAGTGGTTAAAGGGTGCAATACCGGCTCCTACTGATGAGTCGCCAGTAAGCACGAAACGAATGTGCATGAGATTATACTTTCCGTTCATGCTGCCTTTGGTTTATCCTTCTGGTCACAACTGAACTAATTTGTTACTAGGTTCGCAAAACCTAATACATACTTGCAAAATTTTTGCCAGTTTGGTTACTGCTTGCAGAAATTCTGACTGCTACTCTAAAGGTATCCGAAACCAACAAAAATGGCAAGTGTGTCGTATTTCATTTTGCATATTACGAAATGGTCAGCTTATTGCAAGTAAGTAAATACATATTTGTTAATTCATCCCGACTAAGAAAAGCAATGCTTTGGTTAATACGAACTCATTATAACTTATGGCCATCTAGGCGAGAATTTGTGCTATTGCAAGTAATCTGAGGTATCCTAACGCGCTCTAAATATGCACAAAGGTAGTACTACTCTGCTATTACATACAAAAATGTAAATAATGTATTTAAATTGGGCGAAGTCAATTTATTGTTTTTTTGTTTTATAATTGATTATAATTTCCGGTGGGATAATTATATTATTTTGCACAGACATATTGGTTGAGAAGAAACTCAGTGCTTGTTATTTGAAAAGATTATTTTCTTTGAAATACTTTTCCGACTTATATATTTATTTATATTTTCACCTAAAATAATTGTTTTACTATCTCTCAACCAGTCTTGGCGGAGGTGGTTTAAGTTTGACAACACCAAGTGGTCGTTTTTCTCGCGAGATACGTTCTCGGTCTCCATTCACCAGAGAACTACGAGATGACATTTGACTTTCAGAAGCAAATTACCCTCATCTACCTGAAATAACGACCACAGACATTATTGGATTGCATCAAAAATTACAATTCTCACTGAAGTATTAATCAGATAATCAAAAAATCTCAACGTTTAGCAATGAAAAATTGAACTGAGACAAACGCAAGGGGCGTAAGATTAAAATTTTTCTTCTTCAGTAGGATAACAATGAGTTAATTTTATCATTTTATTATTTATACATTATAATCGTGAAATAATGTATATACATTATATATTTTTTTTTTTTATATATATATATATATATATATATATATATATATCGTATAATGAAACAAGTTTTAAACACATTTCACATATATGACATGAATTTAACACACCGAAATTAGCTTTATTCTGTCTGCTGATATTCCTGTAGTTTTATTAAAAATTTCACCATGGTAGTGAATTTAACAATCATGAACAGGTTCTATGAGATACAGTATTCGTGTCTTTTTCTCACGGATGTGTACGTTTTTCATCCGTTAATTATAAAGCACAAATTTATTGTAAATTACTTATGGGTTAGCGCTAATCTTATAGTCTAAATAATCAATATCTGAAATGTAAATGTGCCTTTTAATTTATATTTGGCGCTAAAACTGTAATATAGAATTTCTTAATTAACTGAACGGTGATATTTTTTAATCGGCATTTTTCGGGTTTTTTAGTTCATTTGTGGCATTTTGCACAAAATGTGTGATCATAGTAACTGTGCACATGAAAATTGTCTTGATTCATTTGTCATAATCATTAGTCGTTCGGTTTGCAAAATTCCTGGCGAATAACAGACTATTGAGTGAATTATTTT
The DNA here is from genome assembly GCA_029291075.1 of Eudiplozoon nipponicum. Lineage (NCBI taxonomy): Eukaryota > Metazoa > Platyhelminthes > Monogenea > Mazocraeidea > Diplozoidae > Eudiplozoon > Eudiplozoon nipponicum. The sequence continues at coordinate 39,086 of JAQBSW010006401.1, read as the reverse complement.
TGTCGATATTTTGTATGCTAATCTACTTAACAGAATCGCATATGTCTTTTTTGTTTTATGTTGCTACTGATCAAAATTAAATTGTGAGCTACCTTTAGTAAAATATTAAAAATTAACATGTATTTTCTTAACTGAATATTGTGCTAAAAATTGTTTATGCTGTTATTTGTGCACATAGGCAACGTAATTATATAACTAAAAATTTGTATTCTTTAATATGTGACTTAAAAAATTTGAACCTTTTTTTGTACACTCCATTGAGTTTGTAAAAATATTACACACAGACGATATATATGCTTGAAAATAGCAGTTTTTATATATTCGCGTTGATTTTATCAATGTTTACACATAGTAATATTTAAATTTTCGCTGACATGACTTTGTTGCTTTAAGTACTAAGATAAATGCAACTTTCTCTTGCGCTTATTGTCTGTGTAGGTGGGCTTTCAAGCGCGTTATATGAGAAGCACATAATTTTATACATTTTTAAGAACCGATGGAAAAAACAATGAGAACCCCTCAGTGATTTATGGTGTTCATTGTAGACACTCTTTTGAGTTCAGAAAAATAATTTTTTGGGAAAAATTAAGTTTGCTTTTCATTCATGAAAATATAAATGTTTGCGATTTGTGCTTTAACTGTTCGTTAGGCATATTCCGATGACATCAAAAAAAATTTTTTTAAATACAGTGTAAACATTGCTCTTTCTTATTAGTACATGCATCTTTATACGCTAGTACATAACTTAAATGCTTTTACCATGAAAATATTTTCACGATGAAACAAACTTAAGAATTTCGGCAAGCTCGTTTACTTATTTTAATCTAAACTGGTGAATAGTGTGTTTAAAGTAATTAGTTTACTATGAAACGTTCAATTTTTATTTGTACAGTATTAGATATTATTCAATAGAATACTGTACCATAAATGCCGGAACGCAAATTAAACTCGTTAGTTGAAATAATTTTTTTTGATTATTTTGCGTTTTTGAATTTATCCTTGTCAACCTAAATAATACAAATTCATTTTTCACGTTTTCAAATATTTCGAATAATATTCAAAGCCCGTCATTTGTTTACGGATTATTATGAGTTATTCGGCGATTTTGACTCGTAAAAAAGTTCCAAATTGAAATCTACATACTTTTTCTGGAGTAACTCCTATTTCATTTGGGTACAAATCTACCATTAAAAGATAATAACGTTTAAAGTTTGCATTTGAGCTTGATTCTATACAGACCGGTTTGCCTACGACACCTTTCAGTGTCACGTTATTTTTATAAATAAATTTCTTTTTGCCTACTGAGAATGTATGAAATTGTATAATGTAACATTACTTCATAATGTAAATCATTATATGGAAATTGTCGGAGCTACATTTAATTTAGTGTTTGATGCCGAAACTGCATTCTTTATACTCATCTTTGCATTATATTCAAAATATTTCCGATGTTAATTTTTAATTTAATGAAAAAATTTGAACATTGACTTGTATAAATGTTTAATTACGTAATTGCCATACTATACAACAGATATTGTTAGTTTTACTTTTAATTTATGCTAATTAACTACTTATTTTCGTCGGTATTTGGAAAAGATTTAGCTACCTTTATGATCTTTAAGTAGCATTTATCTTATTTTTGGTCAAATTTGCCTTAGTTGAGAAAGCTCTCATAAGATTAGATTAAATTTCCTGTTTGACCTTTACTTGCTGTTTCTTTTACACGAAAGTAAGTTCTATTTAAATATAATTTAAATTATGTAGTGTTATTTGTCAAAGATACAGTATGTCTAAAATTTCAAGTTATTTCTATATTGTTTTATTATAGATTTTGTGCTGCAATTAAGCAAATCACTGCATTAACGACAAGGAATGGATCTGTGAAATGTTACTTATTTGATTTTACGTTGCTTGAGACTGAATTTGTACCCTTAAATTTAAGACAAAGTAAAATTTTGGAAGCAAGTTCATTGCATAAATAACATAAAAGTAGTCTTTATTATATAGTTTTATTTCATTTTTCCTATGTATAAAACATAAACTATTGATTTCTTTATCAAAACGTGTTAGCCCTTTCGAAATTTATTTTGAAGATTCCATGTAATAAATCAACTGGAGAAAACTGGAATCTGGAATAAGTTACAGTTTTTGTATTAGTTTTAAAATCTCCATTAACTTATTTTTCAAATATTCTTGTGTGTCATTTAACAGTATTTATTTAAATGATGATTAAAAAATTGAAGCTGCTTAATTAAGGAATGAAGCATATCATATATTTTTTAAAAAAATTTAAACTAATGACGTGTTTTAATTTCGCGTTTAGATGGAACCTACCATTGTGCAGTGGCTTTTAGCGTATTTAATTATTTTTCTTAATTTTCCAAACTGTCAATTTGACATTATCTGAAGAAGCACGGTCTTATTAATTTAAAATTTTTTTATTGAAATACGATGACATTCTATAGCCAAAATTAGTATAAAATATATTGCATTTTTTCCAAGATATCTATACCTAGCAGGCGCCAATAAAAGACATAAGGTTCTAATCAATATGTGTTAATTCACTGGTTTCAAAATGATTATAGTAATATGACCGAAATTAACATTTTTCATAATGCACCAGTACCTTCCAAATAATATTTAGAATATTTGCTCTGCTTTATCTGTATAATTTGGAAATTTATTTCTGGAGAAAAATATATGAAAGAAATTTTGATTTGAAAAATTTTAAATTTAGTAAAATTTCCCTATTTAATTTCAAGATTCAACGATATGCATTAACGCTATGGATGAAAACAATATTTCATGCACATTTTACATGGTTAAAGGTAAAATTTATAAAAACTATGCACTAAATTTGTAGGATTTTATCCTCCTAAAAACTTTTTAAATGTTTGTTTTCTTGTGTGACCCAAAAGGTTGCAAAGTATAATTTACTAAAAAATTAGCGTTTTAAACAATAATAAATCTGAAACTGATCCAGCATATTTTTTATAACTCCTTTAAATGGCGTGTTATGGAAATAATTCTGTACTTGTGGTTATATGGCAGTGAAATATTAGTCAACCTTGGCTTTCGTATGGCTGTGCATGAAAATGATAATGATGATGATTATGATGATGTTGATGATGATTATGATGATGTTGTTGATGATGATGATGATGATGATGATGTTGACTTGATGTATGATCAAAGATTACAAAATAAGATTAGGCGAATTTATTGAATTTCAAGTAAATACAGAATTTTAGATTAACAATCAAATTTAACTGATGTTCTCTAAAAGAAATAATCTATAATGAATCCTTTGTAGAATAATATTGGGAGATTTTTCAGTAGATTAGTTGATGACCTTTTTTGGTATTTATTGTTCTTTCTAAGTCTGATTATTTTTTAATTAATAGCGGCAAAGCATTTTCAAGCTCCGAAGATAATTAATTAAAGTATTAGCTTGTCTGTTGTATTCAGTGATTATTTCAGACTGCAACATGCTGTTATCTCAGGGACACGCTGATAGGCTAATTAAGCTCCTATGTGTTCCAGATCACATGTAAAAGGTGTAGATTATTTTTGGTCTTCTGTGAAAGCAGTAGAAGCATATATAACGTTGGCAATAGTTTCTCAAAATAAACAAAGAAAAATAAATATATTTGCTCATAGAAAACAAAGAATAAGAACAACGTACAGGGAGAAGAACTTAAATGTTGAATCTTTCTGCACTTTGTTGACATTCTTATTGTGTATTTGACCGAATTTTTCATGTACAGGACAATTGAAAGCACTCGTGTAACTGTAAAATCTTTACAAATGTACATTTTCAGGAACTCCGATTATTGGCCTTGATTGATGGGTTCTCATTTGTCCCTTCTTTTTTAAGCCTTCCATCAGCTTTCTTGTCTGAAAATGCAATTGGAACGAGATTTTCCACTCTTTTTGTCCCTATATATCGACATCTTATTTCTAGTCTCATATTCAAGGTTGACACAATACTCACAGGGAAAAACAACTTGTGGCAAATGTGGTATCCTCATTCAAGACAGATCTATTTATATTTATTATTATTATTATTATTATTATTATTATTATTATTATTATTATTATTATTATTATTATTAATTAATATAATAATAATATAATAATAATAATACTAATAATAATAATAATAATAATAATAATAATAATAATAATAATAATAATAATAATAATAATAATAATAATAATAATAATAATAATTTACTTTTCCATTTAAATATCTATGTCAAAACAATGTACATATATATATATATATATATATATATATTTATGATATCCATGCCGTTTTAATTAACACAGTATTCTTATAATTAGGAAAAAAAACACAAATAACTAAGAGGATAATGGCCATTTATTTCGTGAATACTAAACGTCTCTTATACAATCATACATATTTATACATTTTGGGTTGTTAATTGGTTATGTTTTTGGTGACAAATCTGACTGGTTATTACTGCTGTTTCTTGTTTTGACTAGTAGGTGAGTGTGTATGCGTTTGTGTTTGTATTGTGTATGTGTGTTTGCATGTAAAGGTCATTCTCGCAGTATTGCGAAGTGATGTCTGAGATCTTGTCATGATTGTTTTGATAACTTGAGAGTTAGCCATTTGTGCAAATTGTTCACTGTTATCTATACAAGTGCTGTTTTCCCCAGTATAGTTAATTGTTTCACCCCGCTGCGAGAGAGTGCTATTTTCGCGTTGTTACCGGCGAAAATAGCACTCTCGCGCAGCTGGTGTAATCTAATTATATTAGTAGAGTAAACTTGCATATATAGATGGCAGTGGTGGGTTATCAATTATCATGACAAAGATCTGAACGTAATTACTGGTTGCGAGATTGTACATACACGATACGAAAAAACACTTCTGCAAAAACAAAGAGGAAGCTGAAATGTAGTCAGATTGTCGTAAAAAATAGCGTCTTTAACAATATATAATGTATAAATATGTATGATTGTATAAGAGACATTTGAAGTATTCACAATATGGCCATTATCCTCTTAGTTATTTGTGTTTTTTCCATTGCAGAATATATATATATATATATATATATATATAATTATAAATAACTAAATAATAATATTTAAATCAAGTTTGTGAATGTGAAAAAAATAGCAATTTCAGTATATATATATATATATATATATATATATATATATATATATATATATATATATATATGTACATGGTTTTGAAACAGATATTTAAATGGAAACAAATTAATACAGGATATGAGTTTAAATATTTATTTGGTTGAGAACGATTCGTTAGTGTGGGCTCCGTATTCCGTATTCTTCCATAATCTTTTGCAAACAGGATTGGATTGGGTAAACTGGGGTATTTAAGGATTGTTGCAATTTTGAAATAAAAAAAATTTGTTGATCCTTATACGCGTCCGGTACAGCAATTAAAAACAGAGACATTGTGGGTAGGCGAGTATGTTTATCCATAAGGTTTGCTTATAGTTATTCTAGAAATGTCACTTTAGTGGAGTACACATATGTGTATACAGGTTTTTTGCTGCGGGAAGGGGTGACGGATAAGTCTGCTGATAAATTTGAGTATTAGAGATTAGGCATGAAGACCGGATATTAGGGCAGACAATAAAAAATACTTTAGTAATGAAAAAAAAAAATAAATAGATTTGTCTTGAATGAGGATACCCCATTTGCCACAAGCTGTTTTTCTCTGTGCGTTTTGTGACAACGCTGAAGATGAGACTACAAATTAGGTGTCGAAATATAGAAACAAATAGAGTGGAAAATCTTGCTCCAATGTCATTTTCAACAAGCAACTAATGGAAGGCTTAAAATAGAAGGGACAAATGAAAACCCATCAATCAAGGCCAATAACCGGAGAAACTGAAAATGTACATTTGTAAAGATTTTACAGTTACACGATTGCTATCAATTGTCCAGCTCAAGAAAAATGCAGGCAAATCCACGATACTAGGAGAAGATTCCTGATCAGTTCATAATATTTTCATATCATGAACAGTTTATGTAAAAATATAGCAATGGAAGTAGTTCTCATTTTCATGATGTTTAGACCAAAGGAAAAATGCAAGCGCATTAGTTTTAAAAGAACCCAATATCAAATACTACTAGGCCGTTTGCTTACCTATAAACTGAACTTTGCTCTAACTCCCATATTTGAGTTAATTCAAAATTCTAATTAATAAGAACATGCACTGGTATATTTGAGTACAGTTTAAATATAAAAAACAAGAAAAAGTCAATTGTAGTTTCTGAACGAAATAAATGTATTTAAGTTGACGAAGCTTCATGACTTTCTGTAATTGATATTGAGTTTGAAAATAAATTAAGCCCATATTTTCTCCCGATGTTTCGACCACGATTTTCTGCACTCATCCGCGAGAGTATTTTCATGCACCGCCAAATATTGTACTGTGCCTATTGTGTTGTTGTTTTCTATTTGACTGTGGAACTGACTCTGGTGATGGGGATAAAAAATCGTGCACCAAACTTTGTGAGACAAGTATAAACGACCAGTAGCCTCAAAAGCTCAATATCAACAATGGAAATCACCATTTGCGCCGAATAAAATTTTCACTAATTTTATTATCCTACCCACAAGTAGCATGGCCCATTGAGTAAATAATATCGCTCTAATTATCATACGAATCATGTCAAATAATCTTCTTTGTTATAGTGTTGCTGGCGATTCATGTCAAAGATTCTGAACCACACCAAAAGTAAATATTCGTGACTGCATGGAAATTCTGCAACGATATACACCTTAAAGTAAAATACATGAGAGTCGTATATATGGTTTTGCTTACCTTATATATATGCTTTGCGGTTAGATTCTAGCTCTAGCTAATTGCCGCAATATTCTGATTCTGGCTATAAAAGCTATGACCACGACAATACGCGTAACTTATGTTAGGTTTGCTTAGTTTAGCAATTAATAAATTATACTGAGATTGATTTATAGGTGAGGCTTCCGAAGTTGATTTAAATAAATGTTGTCAACACACAAGCAATCAACGATTTTACAATGGTATCACTTATAAAAATATAGCGATAGCTGCAAACGGTTATTATTCGTGACTATAAGAAAATTGTGAGAACGAAAATTTAGGTCATTTATGTTTTATATGAGACAATTATAGGTGAGAGCCGCGTATCTTATTTTCCTTAATTTGTGTAAAATTGCGGTTTAAATCTCTAGTAAGTTTTTTGCCGTACTCTGATAATGATGATAGAGGATCAAAAGGAGTCAGCCGCAGTAAAGTAAAGTAAGTATCAAATGCGTCAATACGCATTACTGATATTGGTTTTGCAATGTCGTTCGGCTACTGGCTAGATACATTGGGATTGCTGTTAACTTTAAGCTCGTGAACTTGATTGAAAATATTGTAAACACAAACCGCACAATAAATAATTCTTTAATTATATTACCTAGATATGTGTAGCGTAAGCTAGAAAATGTTAATGTTCGTGACTGCATAGAAATTTCGCAGCCAAAATTTCTAGTCAAATAATGCATGCGAGACTAATAGAGGTGACAGCCGCATATCTCACCTCTCTCTCTCTCTCTCTCTCTCTCTCTCTATATATATATATATATATATATATATATATATATATATATATATATATATATATATATATATATCTAATTAGGGAAGAAGAAGACATTAATAACAAAAGTGGATAAAGACCATTTATTTCGTGAATACAAATCATCGCTATACAATCATACATTTATATACATTCTGGGTTTTCAATTGATTACGCTAGGTAACAAATCTGACTCGCTTTTACTTCTGTTTATTGTTTTGGCTGGTTGGTAAGTGTGTATGCGTTTGTGTTTGTGTGTGTGTGTGTTTGTTTGCATGTAAAGGTCATTCTCGTAATATTGAAAAGTGAGGTCTGAGATCTGGTCATTCTTCTTTTTGATGGCTTGAGAATTAACCATTTGTGCGCATTGTTCACTGTTACATGTACGAGCGCTATTTTTCCCAGTGTAGTCTATCGTTTCACCTTGTTGCGAAAATTTGTGTTTTCCACATGGTAACAGCACCAGTGTGGATTGCAGTGTTGAACGCTCATATTGTTTGGAAACTTCTGTCACCGTATGCGCCTCTGTTATTTCCATTTCAGTTTGTTGCCAATCCGATTGAATGTTTGTTGATTCTACTCGAGGGCCTGTTTGTTCTTGCCTGGACACTAGTAAACTGTTGATGAATTTTTTTATTCTTGGCCAGTCGATTAGAATATCAGGTTGATGAAACTTTTGATTATTTAGGTCAGGTGCTTGTTGTTTTCCATAAAGGGCTTCATAAATAAATAATAATTTTTCTGATTTTGCTCTATGTAGAATTGTGAAATTGGTCGAATTGACAGGGTGCCCCGTTGCTAATATATGATCGGAAATAGCTGATTTTCTAGACGGTGGCAAGCCTTTGTTAATCAATTTCTGTGGCAAATGTTGCTGGATTCTGCTTATCAATTGCTACTTCGTACGTCCGATATATGTGCTACCGCACATACATGAGAATTTGTAGACTATGAATGATTTGGAGAGAATTGGCAATTGATCTTTGGCATCCAACCTCATGATTCTATGTGTACTGAATGTCATATTAACTTTAACACTGGGAAAGTTGTCCTTAGTTATTCTATTCAGCCGCCGTGCAATTTTTGAGGCTGGTACGTCGCCTCTAAATGGTAAGTTTAGGAAAACCTGCTTGACGGTATCCTCTCTAGTGCGAATCTGCCTTGGTCTTATATAAAACAACAAGCACCTGACCTTAATATTCAAAAGTTTCATCAACATGATATTCTAATCGACTAGCCAAGAATAACAAAATTCAACAACAATCTACTAGTATCCAGTCAAGAACAAACAGGCCCTCAACTAGAATCAACAAACATACAATCGGATTGGCAACAAACTGAAGTGGAAATAACAGAAGCGCATACAGTGACAGAAGTTTCCAAACAATATTAGCGTTCAACACTGCAATCCACACTGGCGCTGTTACCATGTGCAAAATACAAATTTGCGCAACAAGGTGAAACGATCAACTACACTGGGAAAAATAGCACTCGTACATGTAAAAGTGAACAATGCGCACAAATGGTTAATTCTCAAGCCATCAAAACAATAATGACCAGATCTCAGACATCACTTTGCAATACTGCGAGAATGACCTTTACATGCAAACACGCACACACACAAACACAAACGCATACACACTTACCAACCAGCCAAAACAAGAAACAGAAGTAAAAACGAGTCAGATTTGTTACCACTAGCATAATCAATTGAAAACCCAAAATTTATATAAATGTATGATTGTATAGCGATGATTAGTATTCACGAAATAAATGGCCTTTATCCACTTTGTTATTAATTTGTTCTTTCTTCCTAATTAGAAATATACTGTGTAATATTAAAAGGCATGGACATTATATATATATATATATATATATATATATATATATATATATATATATATATATATATATATAAAGATATATATGTATTACAGTTCGATCCTCGCAGGTCAATATGCTGTCGTACTCTGATGATGAACATTGAGGGTTGAAACGCGTCAGTACGTGTTATTGACATTGGTTCTGCAATGTTGTTCGACTGGTTAAATCCAATGGAATTAGTGTTTACTTCAAGCTCGCAAACCTGATTTAAATAATTTTTTAGCACCCACGCATTCAATGATTGTTTGAATTAGTTATCCATATATATATATATATATATATATATATATATATATATATATATATATATATATATATATATATATATATGTGTGTGTGTGTGTGAGTGTGTGTGTGTGTTTGTGTGTGGATGGGGGAGACTACTAGACGTGTGAGCCGCATATTTAATTTTCCATAAATAAACAAAATAAATAAATGAATTGCAATTTGAACCTCGTAAGTTAGTTTTGCGTCATACTCTGATGGCATGTATAGATTGGCGTATTTTTTCCTTGTCGTGCGATAAATACAACTGAAATGATATTTATAACGAGCTCACAGGTATAATTTAATAACATGTTATCATCTCACGCACGATCAATGTTTGTTTAATTTTGCATATTATTTAAATTTAGCGAAATCTGCAAAAATCTTTATCTTGACTGTATATAAAATTTGCAGCTGACATTCTGATTCAACCTCGGATTTATGTTGGACTATTAGAGACGAGAGCTACATATTTGATTTCCTATAACTTATATATGCGATTTGACTAGCGTAAACTTATTGGCTGATCGTAGATGTGTGGAGCACGCCAGTACATGTAACACATTACAGTTTTTGCTATTTTGCACAACTAGTTAAATGCAATGAGGTTAGTATCTATTTCAAGCTTAATTTAAAAATATAATTTCTGTCTTACATTTAAATAAAATAAAAGAAATAGCACATCAGGAAATTCATTCAATCTCATGAATGAAATTACCTAAAATTTGCAACTTTTTTTTCAAAACAATACTAAATTGTAGCACACATCAAAATTAAAAACAACATTTCAAATATTAATTTGCTCAAGTGCACAGTATAGTGCGGATTTTCACGTACTTTGGGTTTTAGCACAAGAACATGCGCTTTATTGACTTATAAATGATAATTCGTAGACATAAAACACCATGTAAATTGAAATTCGTTTTTTTGCGCCTATCTAATTATTTTTATCTTCTCTATGCTCAGGTCTGACTGTATGCGTTCCAAAATTCATTATTTTGCTCACGATAAAATATATACAGCTTCTTGTCTATAATAATACATTCGTCGATCTGGCTCGTAGATTTATGATTTATCAGAAAGTTTCTCCTTGTAGAAAATACTAAACATGGATTTCAATGATTATATTCCCTCATGCAATATAGTAGTAGCATATAACTAGAATTAAGCAAGACTACTTTTGGTGTAGAGGTGTCTAAAGCCAATGGGAATGGTAAGTTCGGTTGATACCTATTGTCATTCATTTACATCGATGGAGTTATGCAACTAATTTTACGTATTGCTCACCCCATGTACATTAACACCAATCTTTCGTACTTAACTTCAGTCTTTGCGTACATATTTGAATTGTGCAACTTTTACTATGCAGAGACTCCAATATTAAGGACAACAAGCAGGCATTATTCTTGTGTTCAAATTTTAAAATGAAATCGCTACACCGTTGGGGGGGAGGGCGTGTGAAATTGTTGCTTAGACGATAATCAATTGACCCTATTTTGATTATTGGCGATTTCTCTTCTCATTTCTTATAGCTCAAATTTTGCTTCAAATGCTAAAATACCAGTGTGTACAAATTGTTCTTCCGTTCAAAGAATTTTACCTACACATGCGCAGTATAAGCGAGACATTGATAAACTGTGAATAAGTCATCAACAAAACGGTTTGCGCACCTTGGAGTAGCCCTCTATACCATTGTTGCAATAGTTCAAAATATTACCTGTCATTATTGGTCTCATTGGATGAATTGCATTGGTAACCTTTCATATTTAATAAATTAATAATTAAAATTAATATCATGACACAAAAGTTTATCAAACCACTGGACACTCTAAATTGATCTATAATAAATGACGCTATTACACGAGACAAACGAATGAAATTTTCTCCAACAATTAACAGATGTAAAGGAAATTTTTTTTGCGAAATTAGATTAATCCAAATTACATGATCTACGTTTTGAGCAACGCAGTTATTATTCCAGTAGTTTTCTTTCTTTAACAAAATGTTTTGGCTGCGTCTATGGACAGCCTTGTTCAGGTGGTCCCTCCTAATCAGTTTTACAAAACAAACCAATGAAGCAATCGCGATATTTCCTCAGGCCATATTATTTCTACTCCAGACTTATCTTTCACTAGATAATCGCGTGTCACATGTATTTATGTGTCGGCGTTTCCGTGACTGCTATGATTATCTAACTAAGTGAGACTAGAGTGGCTGAATAAGTATTTATCATTTGTATGCGCTAGACTATTGGTTTTATACACTTCATGTAAAATGACGTAACTAAGATTGCCCTCACATTTTCTGATGGGGGAGACCAACAATTCACAACCACTCGTCATACACACATGTCATTATGAGTTGTTAACTGTTGTTACTAATTTGTTTTAGTTTATTCAAAGATAATCAAATGACAAGCTTCCGTAAGTGAGGAAGCCCAAACGATAACTATAACCTCACTAACCAGTTACTCCAGATAAGGCCAAGTTCTATAGAACTCTAGCCCTGTATTCACCACATTTTTCGGCCTAAAGCCTACAATTAGTTCCATAATGGACGTGAACAATTTGCAAGTCTGGCTTAAGAGCAGCAAGGTTAAATACGTCATGATCAAAAGGAAGCATTCCGGCGCGCTACTTGACAAGTTTGAAACTTACGCTTCCCTAGTAACTTGATTTAATTTTCTTCTTCGCCTTTAAACCGTGTACCGTATGTGAATGAGTAAAACGTCGTTAACAGATATGATTAAACGAATATTGGTTGCGCGGGCGGTGATAACAATTACTTTCTATCAAGGTTGCGATTTTGATAAAGACACCTGCACCGTTATGCACATAAATTTGTCAGTATAAAATAAGTATTGTATAGTGTGGAAAAGGCAATTCATCTAGTAGACCGTTTTCGTCCTTATTGGGAACTCATCATGTACTCTCCGCGGCAAATTCTGTACAGTGTGTGATGAGTTCCCAATAATGACAAAACCGGCCTACTGAATGAATTTCTTTTTCCAAACAACAATAAATATTTTATACTGAAAAATGTATGTACATAAGGGGTCAAGTGTTTATATCAAGATCGCAACCTTGATTAAAAGTAACAGATATGATCATTTCACAATAATGTGTGAATAAACTAGTCAATGTGAAGAAAAATACCACACAGGTAGTTTTCGAAACTTGACACAATAAAGTATCGTGCGACGTTGTTGACTAAATAATGACCTTCAAAATCTACTTAAGTTACAACTAATTCGCATAATGTGTTTGCGCAAAAAAAGTTCTGCTAGAAACACCTCAAGGACAAAAGGATTCTTCTGGCGGTTAGGCGAAGTTGATTCGGCATTATTGGCATAAACTCTACTGGAAACCGTCACGTGGATGGTCTGGCGCACTGGTTCTGCATTCACCTATCTGACTAGCACACCTTTGCATTCAATTTATGTATGTGCACAGTGGGTCACAAACGAAGACCCGATTTATGCACTTTTAGCAATCTGTACCGTCTAGCCTTTTGTGCACTAGATAACATGAATTTATTGCATTCTGTGTGCGAATGAGCTCTAAACAGCCACCGGCAACCCGGCAACTTATTGCTGCCCTGGCAGACTGCGCTTGGATGTGCAAAGGCTAGAGGTGCGTCCTCGATCAAAAAGCCGAGTCGTGAGGGGACACCACTTGTACCAAATTGGCCCAAGAAACTCCATGAAATGTCACAATCTATGAATACCGTTCATGCTACGACGTCCCCGGCAAGCGACGCGCTCTGTGCTTCCCCAGAGGCTAGGTTGTCAAGTGAAAAGCTATCTGGCTTTATCAGCGCGAAAACACCTATTTATTTCGGGTGTTGGAATGTTCGGCAGCCAAGCAATCACGGCCAAATCTTTAAATGGCTGCCAACCGCCCGGCATGGAGTGGTATAATCCGGGATATCAATGGAGCCGGCTTATCCTCCAAAAGGAGTCAGCCGCAGTAAAGTAAAGTAAAGTAAGTATTCAGTGTTATATCAGCTCTTGTCTTTCATAAATTTGGTGAAACACGCAAACCAAACCGTTCGTGAACAGTCAAATACGCAGACCTACAAGATTGGCTATATTTATATGTTCTTTCAATATACATGATTATTATTAAAGGTTAAGAGCTTAAACGGAATACACGGTTTGATAATCGTGTCCAAAGATGAAATGCTGATTAAAAACACAAACCCATTAAGATTATTTAAATAATTCAATAGCAAGTTTACTTTTTTTTAACGTACCATAATTTATCAAAAGTGTTTCTATCGGAAAGCCCTTTTCGAATGATTTCAAAAGAAATTTTGTAAGTCAACTAAATTTCATTTTTGCAAAAATTTGATTGGAAAAGAACTGATGGAGCGCTTCCTTTCCAAAAAGCCAGTTTGAGTAAACATTTGAAATTTATTCAATTTATTAAAAATATTCCACCTTTCCAATAATATTCGGTAACAAATTTTCAAGTTACGGAAATTTGTATTGTAGACCTTTTTTGAAAATAATTAGCGATATACGTTTAAAGAATTGGCTAGAACCAAAAACATAATACCTGGTTTCTGTCAACTTTAAAAAAATTAGTTGTACAAGCTTAACTTTTCAGAAACATGCGTCAGGTATAAAAATGTGATATATTTGTAAATGGGTAAGAATTTGTAGTTGGCCTCTTACCTTTAGTAGTAAAAGGGCAATACCTCCACCCTAGCAGTGATAGTCTGTAACTCGCGTCTTTTTCGTCTAGCAATGCGAAAGAGAATATAAAATGATGATTTTTAGCTTTTGGTTTGGCTTTAACAAGATTGGCTTCGTTTACATTACCTCTTTTCCACCATTTAGCACTAAATTATGTTATGATTACAGTTATGAGGAAATAAGCTGTTGACCGGCTTTTATTTGTTAATCCCAATTTATTTCCCGCCAAGTCAATATATTATACAGAGCAAATAATTTCGAGCTTTGTATTTTTCTATCTTTGTCTGGAATTTGGCAAAAGGATGTTCATATTAATGCCAGAAATGACGGCCAACTTCGGATAAATAATGAGCAAAAGTTATCAGTCTTCATGAATGCATACATTTAAAATGCACCAAAACAAATATTATTTAGGTTTTTTTAGAAGCTAGAAAACCAAATTATGACTATGAGTGAAATTTAAAATCCATTTGAGGACAATTTGTCTAGACATAGCTAATTTTGATGTCAATATTTAATTATCTAATTCGAAATTAAAGTAATATTTTTGAACTTTTTCTTTTACAAGTAAACCAGGTTTAGTTTCTACCTTATGGAACAGAAATGTTTAATGAGTAAATAAAGAAGGCTTCCGAAATACACATTAAATTATTTTGGTAGAAAATTCTTTCAAAATTCTAGAAGCCACAACAAATTTTAAACAACTGAATTGAGTTCTGTTGTAGCGTTTGATCCACGTTGCTGAATTTGTTGTGAAAACATATCAAAATTATTGATTAAAAACAATTTTGCAGATTCATAATTAATTAAATTTAAAATTATCACTGGTATAAGGAAAAATATTTCGCCATTAATAGTAAAGTATATTTTTATACGGAATGTTTAAAAACACGCTTTCTGTCGGACAATATAAAAAATTTTAAAAATTTTTCTAAAAAGTTTGTAATAATATGAAATCATAAGATGTGATTGCATTGCTATTCACAAAAGTTAACAAAGACGGAGCAATAGATGAAAAGGTGATTTAAAAGCCTTTAAACTAAATTGGGATAGATTCTTTATGTGATTTCTACACACCATCTCATACCTCTTGGCGTAATTTACAGAAGTGTCCACATTAAATGACAAGATTTTCAATTCTAATTGTATAGTATTACAATCTTTACAAACTGTGCTTATTTAAGCTAATAAAACGTTAA
Organism: Eudiplozoon nipponicum; assembly: GCA_029291075.1. Taxonomy (NCBI): domain Eukaryota; kingdom Metazoa; phylum Platyhelminthes; class Monogenea; order Mazocraeidea; family Diplozoidae; genus Eudiplozoon; species Eudiplozoon nipponicum. Next base: position 23,417 of record JAQBSW010006401.1, on the reverse strand, counting down.
AGTTAATTTTGTATCATACCAATCGATATGAAAGACACGCACATGACACTGAAATGATAATTTACTTTTATAAATCATCTGTTATAATAAAAGCTTTCTGACTTAAAATATATTTAGTACAGTATTACGCAAATTCCATCACTTCAATGTCTTATATTGATAAAATGTACAAAATATTGGTCTTAAATACCACTTTCTTCATTATAATAGATTAACTTTTAGAAATTCGACAAACTCTAACATAAAACCACAACAAATCATTTCAAAACATTTGAATTACAACATTTGTCTATCATCCATAAACGTTTTCTATGCCATTGTTCAACAATGTGCTAAAAGTTAAATTCATTTATGTTATTTATTTATATTTACTCATCAAATAAAACAGTCATCTACATCTTAACAATTTTTCATAAAGTAAATCAAATAATTTTTTCAAATATGTTTATCTTGCATAGTAGTCTCGCGTCATGTACACTGGTTTTATTCATTATTTCTACGTGTATTTCTAAGCAAAGAAAATCAGTTGGATAGAGGAATATTTTAATAAGATAAATTTTAAGTCGATTTTTGACTAATCTCCTTTTACATGTGGGTTATATTCAATTTTTAATAGACATCCTTTTGCGGCAAAAAATGTTTAATTATTCACTACGAAGTTATTCTTGATTTAGACTGTAAATTTTGGCTTTAGAAATTTGGTGCAGTAAAAAGAAGCACGGATTTCGCAAATAAATCCCGGGCGGTCGCTCGAAATTAAAAAATGTCATGAGGAATTTTATGGTGAGCTGTTCTACTTCTGTCACAAAGTGAAGAGTATATTTAAAACTATATGTCTAATTTGTCCTTCACAAACACCATGCGTGTATATATATATATATATATATGCATATATATATATATATATATATATATCTAACCTACATTGCTCTGAACCAAATCGTTCTACGTTTATGTCATATTCTCAGCATACGTGATTTCTAGTAGGGTGTATTAATTATAGTATGGAGGGCGGTCCCATAATAAAACTGCATTTGCTATTCCGATCGATGTTTAGATTGCAAAAATGATATTCATCCATGTATATATATATATATATATATATATATATATGCATTTATGTATATAATTTATTAGTATATTGCAAAATATCACGCAGTCTAATCTTGTTCATAAAATAACAAGAAATAGCTTTTGTTCAAATTAATTACCTATATTTAAAAAAAATGTTGGTTTTTTTAAAAAAAGGCTGAAAATCTCGTTTAAATAAACATTTTTAATCACATCCCACACGCAATCGTTACTTGCATAAATAAACATATAAATACATGTTTAATATATTCCTCTAAAAAATCTTTGATTTACGAAAAAATAGCATCAAAATAATCAATTGGAAAAACACACATTTCGACTAAACCTCTTGAGTCTAATACAAAAATAATGCAGCTGCGGCAAGAATGTATGCATTTTATGACAAGGTCATCTCTACTTAATGTCTACGTGACAAATAATATTCGCTTTATATATTGTCCTTTATTTCATCATGAATTGTAAAGCCTTCTTCTCAAGTAAAATGTATACACGAGTAAGCACACAAACACCCTCTCTCACACACATAAATAAATAAATAAATAAATATATATATATATATATTATATATATATATATATATATATATATATATATATATATATAAAATTATATTCATATATGCATATATATATGTATTTGAATATACAAGTAACTATGCTAGCAGTATAAATTTTAAAAAAAACTGTAAAATGGCAAATGTGCCTCATCAAATACACTGGTTTTGCCTTTATTGAGCAGTCATCAAGTAAATAAACATATAGCAGCTATCGAGGTTTAAACAAGAGAGCATTTGCTTCAAAGTTTTAGGATTCGTTGCAAACGCCACCAAAGCCGTGCACAACATGCGATTTTAGCTAGAGATAAATATTTCCTTCGGTTAGGTTTAATTTTCGAGTATCTTCAAATGCACACAAGCATTTGTTTACACATCTATTCTTATTCAAAATTCAATAAATAATGATTAGTTTTCTTATTATTTATGTAATTTGTTATGCCAGATTTAAACCTTGCCTAGGATCAGTTGGTTATGATAACGATTAGTTACATTAAAAGGAACGAAATCGTCTTCAGATTGCTAACTATGTGGTTCTGACGCACAAAGTAAAGCGCCATTAATAGAGCCGGAGATTTAGCTATGCACAACCTAAGCAAATGACTGCTCAGGTAAATTTTACGAATTTACGTTTGCTTCAAAATAGAAAATCAACCAAAACTGTGAAAAAGTCGACAGTCAGAAGCACTGGCCAAGTCAATTGTACGCAAAGATGTCTGCCAATGAATGCCAATCCAAAAAATCCAAAAAAATTAGACTATCTAAGATTTGCTATGCTAAATGCATTGCTTAAAACTACTGCACAAAACTGTCTTTGAATAAAATGCGTTCGCAAGTTTATAGGAAATATATATCTCTAGCAGACTAGACACCAACAAGATTAATCCTCCCTACAATAGTTCATTTTTAAATTAACTTGTTTAAAATTTTTGATATCGATTGTCTTAGAAGCAAAATTATTTGCAGATTTAAAGAGAATATCTATCTTGTGAAAAACATTAAAATAGGCTGCTTTCGAATATTATACATAAATTACACTATATATACATCAAACTAAAAGAGTTGATTAGCATGATGAAAAGGTTATCATAATTTATAAATTAATTTTAACTACTTTATACAGATATACTTTTCTTTTTGTAGAAGTTACATTTTTTACATTGCATATTCATGTTCACTTATTATACTGTCTCATGAAAATATTGTGCACAATAAGTTGACTTGTCTGTTCTTAGCAATTTAGGCGTAAACATCGGCACGTGTCTGGCTACATAATGCATGCAACTTGACAATTTGGTTCTATGCAGTTTCTTCCGCTTTATCACTGGCGTCATTGCATGGTTCTCCTTTTTCTTTGTTTAAATGATCTGTTTTGCCCTTGATTACAGCCCATGGTTGCAATTTTGTGTCAGCCAGAACCAAGAAGGCGACTCCAGCTAAAAAGTAGAATCCGGCAACTGTGTAGAAAACTATTTTCCATTCCTCAGGTTGGCTCTGAATGTATATGCAGTATTGACAGTGGTAAATGACATAAATAAAACGATGACATTGAAATTTAAAGTAAAAGCTTCCCTAGTACATACTTTACAAAATAAACGATGTTTAAGTTTCAATCGTTTTTATTCCCATTTCAAATCGGGTTTTCTCCTATTTTGTTTGCAAAAATCTGATAATTTGCTACGTATAACAATCTGGTTTCAATAAATTTTATTTACGATTAAAAAATCTGATAACTGCATAAATTTGTCTTGTAATACTATAGTTCTCTTAGTCATAAATATTTGTTCACGTGTATCTTTCAGGTTAACACTGGAATCCACACATTTTTTCACGCTCAATCCTTATTTATAAATCCATGTGCAGTCTATTTAAATTTTAATATTTGTATACTTTTTTGCCAGTTAGTGTCTGTTGTCGAACAAATTGGTTATTATATTTAATATCAAATTATAATTATTATATGGTATATAATGTTAGTATAAATATAGGTATCAGCATTAGTAATGATATTGTATTTTATGTACTATTTATTTAGAGTTTAGTTGAAGGTTCCCACTATAAGGCAAAATAACCCAAGAATTTTGATTGGACAAAATATTCAGCTGATTTGGCGCATCCCTGCTCATTTAGCTGATTCACACATTGTACGACGCGCTGAAATGATCGATATCGTGTAAGATTTATCGCCATGACAAAAGCGCCGGCCTTATTTATCTGTGTTTTCTGTATTTTAAATTAATAACCCTCGGTTATTTTGTAGAAGAAGATTGTAACTAAGCCGTAATAAATTATATCTGAGCTGGCAAAATAGCAACTTCAATATATGTGCGATTCCAACGAAGTTACATGAGACCTTAGACTGACCAAGCATTTTAGCTGATATAAAACAGAAAATTGAGTGCAATTCATGACATATGTGGCATAGGCGATTAGATACTTCTCTCATAACCAAGTTTTCAAGAATGCAGTTCTCGGTTGCATCAAATCTGACAACTATTAAGAGTGGCTCGATAAGAACGAATCCCATTTAGTAGGTTCATTTTATTTGTTATAGTCAGCATTATTGGCCATATGGATAATATTTTAATTTAATTATAAATTTATTGCCGGTATAAACTAAACATTGCGTGAGGTTGCAAATGAATTGCACCAATTAGGCAAGTTTCGTCAAGTAAGCTCAAGTATTCCAAATACCTGATAAGTTCACACTAAATAAAAAACCGGTCTACTTGATAAATTTAAGTTGTTACATTATGCTACAATTAATTTCGTCGGGCTATATATATATATATATATATATATATATATATATATAATTTACGCATACATCTATAGAAGTTCTTATTTCAGTAATTTGGTTAAAAATCACTTCCCTGTGTGCTACGCCGCGTGTTCTACAATGCAAATCGGGGATGGATATTCGGAAGTTTAAGTCAAAAGCGATATAATATAATGTGTATCGAAACGCGTCAGTGCGTTGCGGCTGACGGTAGTTTTGTTATGTTGTTCGGCGACTGGTTAAATACAATGGGGTTGGTGTTTACTTCAAGCTCGCAAAGTTGATTTAAAGAATTGTTACCACCACCCGCGCAAACAATTATTGTTATATCTGAAAGAAAGTTTGACCATAATACATAGAGTGGATGAAACCGGTCTACTCAAAGAAATACATTCACTAACATTTCGCAATGACAATTTCATACAGATAATATTTAAACAATTGAATCCTGCAATAATAGTTTAATTTATTATATATATATATATGCATACATAAATACAATTTATCTATACTTAGTTAAAGTATTATGTCACTAATTTATTTCATATACGTTGTCAGTATTAACAAAGCATAGCATAGCGTGATAAATATAATTCACAATTTACACTGATTTTGTCCTTATTAGGCTTTTACCAAATTCTCTTTAAAATTGCCGCAGTTGGCGCCGTTATGAGGTTGTTTTATCCCCGGAGTTTTGCTCCGCATCCACTGTATAATGTGTAGCTTTAACAATAATTGTTTGCGCGGGCGGTGGTAACAATTCTTTAAATCAAGTTTGCGAGCTTGAAGTAAACACCAATCCCATTGGATTTAACCAGTCGTCGAACAACATAACAAAACTACTACCGGTTACGGCTAGCGGTAGTTTTGTTACGTTTTCCGACGAATGGTTAAATAAAATGGGATTGGTGTTTACTTCAAGCTCGCAAACTTGATTTAACGAATTGTTACCACCGCCCGCGCAATCAATTATTGTTAAATTGTATTGCCTATATATGTATATGTGCCGAAAGCTGCAAACATTTAATATTCGTGACTGCATAGAAATTGTGCAGCCGACATTTCCAGTCACGTTCAATGTATGCGAGACTGCTAGAGGTGAAAGATGTGTATTTGACTTTAATTTCCATATATATATTCAATGCGGTTTGATCCTCGATAGTCAGTTTGCCGTCGTACTCTGATGATGATCATGGAAGGTCGAAACGCGTCAGTGCGTTGCGGCTGACGGTAGTTTTGTTATGTTGTTCGACGACTGGTGAAATACAATGGGATTGGTGTTTACTTTAAACTCGCAAACTTGATTTAAAAAATGTTTAACTTATACTGGCAATATATATTAATTGGAAGTCACACGACAGGATGTTAATTACATGTCTATTGTCGGTTTTAACTCAATGTTGCATCCGGTAGCAAAGGCAATTAATTTAGTAGATCGGTTTCCTACTTGGTATGAAACATTCAGGTACTGTGCAGAATCAGCTAATGGCGGAAAACGAACTTGGGTACAATTGCTTCGGAGTGTGTATGTTTCTATCGACGGCGACATTTTTGTCGCATACTACAAGCAATTTGATGTTACACACGAACTTATATTTTATTTTTATACTTATCTTCATGTGGAGCCTGATTGGAATCGCCTATAATGTCAATACACGTATAATCAAAAATTCAATCAAAATCAATGTAAATTCCTCATGTAGCATGTTGTCTGTCGTTTAATGACAGTTCGGGAATCGTTAGTTTAAAAACTGGCCTTTAGAGATGCCAAATAGCGTTCCGTCTAAAGGAAAGGATAACTAGAAAGTATAAGTTGGAAAATAATTGCAAAGTGTGTGTAATATGCGGCAGAGGTGGCGCAATAGATTAAAACAGACACCGAAGCAAACGTGAATACACGACAGAACTTCATTAATTCATAATAAGAACAAAGCCGGTCTGCTCAACGATCCACTTTGCTGCCATTTGCAATATTTAATTTATATCAACAATATATATATATATATGCATATATATATATATATATATATATATATATATATATAAATAGAATATCGATATATGTTTCAACGTTCAATTATATAAGATTGGCCTTCAGAGCGGCATTAATGTTTGTTCCAAATGGTTAATCTTACATTTTTCACGACAGCACCAACAAACACCGGTGCAATAAACCCTGTAGCAGCTGCAAGCGAATTAGATACTGCCATCAAAACGCCGGAGAACTGCGCCGCGATCTCCACTGGCACCATGAATGCACCGAAGGTGATGCTACTGGAGAAAAACATTGCCAGGGAGAAAAGACACACGCCTAGGCCGCGATACTCGCATGTAATGAAAGTCATTAACAGCATGGCAAATCCTGGAAGAATGGTGCCTGCAACCGGCAAAGAATCAAATGCAATTGTGATTCATTAGTTCATACTATGTCATGACATTTATGATTTTATTGATTAAGCAGTAAAACTACACATGATCTTCTTTGAGATGTTTCTGTGTATTTCGATCAGTTATCATTATAGAAATTTTGTGAATTGATTATCCTGAACAATGCATGTATCGGGAGCAAGCGCTATCCGTAGTAGAAAATAAAATATAATTAGGTGAAATTTCTAAAAAAAACCCGTCATTGAAATTATGAAAAACAATTTAGAAACAATAGATCGTGAATTAATGGGAATTTTTGTGCATTTATTGAAACCATCACTTTTATTTGAAGACATTTTTTCGTGCTAGGAGTTCTACACCACCAAAATTAACTTTAATGTTTCAATGTCAGTTTCTCTTTTATAGGATTTTAATTACCTTTTGTCTGCAGAACAGATACACATTAGAACTTTGTATGTCAAAAAACACATTGTGAACAGCTGAACTTGAAAAAATATGATAGTATTTTTAAAAGTATTGGAGACACCAATTTTATTAGAAGTTATAATTCTTGTGCTAGAAATACAACTGAACCATTATTATCTTGATTATTATTATTAAGAAGACCATTTCAGCTTCTCTTGATTAGGATTATAAATATCTTACAGCTAAAGTATCAAGTTAAATTTGCCATTTGTACGTTAAACTATTTAAACTAATGTCTATATTTCTGTCCATAAATGTTAAAACGCGCCAGGTCGTGTCATTGGTAGAAGATTCGCTACGCGGCACATTTTGCCAAATATAAAATAATGTTGTTTTGGTTTTAACTCATTCCGAAATCTTCTTTTCTTTCACTTGAGACTGATATTTGCCCATACTCCTTTCCTTTTCGAACACAGAATACAGAAAATACGTGAATTTAAAAAAGGCTTTCATTAAACGCTTCTAATAGTTAACTTAAGTCAAGGCACTGTCACATTTTACAGCGGTCTAGCTTCACCAACTGCTTCTGCGATGGGTACTGGCTAATTGGATCGTCACTTTTGGCTTATTCCAGCTAGTTAGTCCGGCAATGGTAGCATGAAGCTCGCCGGATCTATAGGGCCATAGCCATCAGCCTGTTTCATGTGAAGCCCCGAGTTTATTCTAATGGCGCAGTAACTTTTATTGTTAAAGGTTTGTGGTGGAGTGAGAGCGAGCGTGCCAGACGCGAAAAGCAAGTTTCGGCTGCTGAATGAAACTGACCACTGGTATCTGGGAAAATGTTGTTTAATCAGGCGTGGTTTGCCGACTATCTAAGAGAAGGAAAACTCCGAATACAAACCATTCTCCGTGGGAATGGGCGACCTAGCGTTCTTTTACAGTCCACATATAACCATGAACGACTTTTGGTTATTTGGCTGAGAAACATTAATCACTTTTGGCTTCTGTACGGCTCAGCGTGATGATTATGATAATGAGGATGTCGATGATGATTATGATTATGATTATGATTATGATTATGATTGATTATGATTATGATTATGATTATGATTATGATTATGATTATGATTATGATTATGATTATGATTATGATTATGATTATGATTATGATTATGATTATGATTATGATTATGATTATGATTATGATTATGATTATGATTATGATTATGATTATGATTATGATTATGATTATGATTATGATTATGATTATGATTATGATTATGATTATGATTATGATTATGATTATGATTATGATTATGATTATGATTATGATTATGATTATGATTATGATTATGATTATAATTATGATTATGATTATGATTATGATTATGATTATGATTATGATTATGATTATAATTATGATTATGATTATGATTATGATTATGATTATGATTATGATTATGATTATGATTGATTATGATTATGATTATGTTTATGATTATGATTATGATTATGATTATAATTATGATTATGATTGTGATTATGAATATTATTATGATTAAGATTATGATTATGTTTATGATTGTGATTATAAAAATTATTATGATTATGATTGTGATTATAAAAATTATTATGATTATGATTATGATTATGATTATGATTATGATTATGATTATGATTATGATTATAATTATGATTATGATTATGATTATGATTATGATTATGATTATGATTATGATTATGATTATGATTATGAAATTGATTATGATTATGATTATGATTATGATTATGATTATGATTATGATTATGATTATGATTATGATTATGATTATGATTATGATTATGATTATGATTATGATTATGATTATGATTATGTTTATGATTATGATTATGATAACGATTATGATTATGATTATGATTATGATTATGATTATGATTATGATTATGATTATGATTATGATTTGATTATGATTATGATTATGATTATGATTATGATTATGATTATGATTATGATTATGATTATGATTATGATTATGATTGTGATTATGATTATGATTATGATTATGATTATGATTATGATTATGATTATGATTATGATTATGATTATCATTTTAAATATGAATTCGATTATGAATCTGATTAGGATTATAATTTTGTTTACATTTGTGATTGTGGACATCATTGTGTTTATGATTATGATTATGAATATGATAGCGGTTTATTTTGTGATATTTATTATGAATTTGTGTGTAATTATGCATACTATTTTAATTGGGATGTCTAAGATTATGATTACTATAATGAGCATGCTTATGATAATCATTATAATTATGGTCATAAATATGCTTATGAATATGATTACGACCATTTTCTTGATCACGATTATGTTTATGATTATGGTTATGTTAAAGAATATAATAAGATCTATGAGTATGATATTCATTTTGATTATGAATGTGATTTTAATTATTATTTTGATTAAGATTATGATTATAAATTTTATTTGGTTATAATTATGGTTAATATAATGATCAAGTTTATGATTTTGATTATAATTATTGTTATGTATATGCTTATGCATAATTATGTTGATGACTAACATTTTCATTATGAATATGATTTTGAATCTACTTAGGATTATAATTATGGTCATGTTTGTGATTGTGATTATTATTGTGATTAGGATTATGATTATTGATTTTGATCAGGACTATGAATATGTCCATGATTATGACTATGATTCTGATATCTATTATGATTATATATTTTTTAATAATTCCAATTATGTTTCTGAATATGATTTTGATTATGTTTCTAATTATGATAATATATATGGTTATGGTTATGATTTTGATTATGATTAAGAATATTATTAGGTTTATAATTAATATTAATATAATTATTATAAGTAAAAATTTAATTATGATTGAGACTATGGTTTTGATTATGATTATAACATGGATATGATTATAATCACATTTTATTAATCATCATGAATTTGAATTTGATGTTGCTTAGGAATGATTTATGACTTTGATTTAGAATTTGATAACGTAACTGAATACTATTTTGTCTTAAATTTGGTTATGCTTGTAAAAGAACTATGATCGTAATAAATAGGATTAAGTTCATCATTTCTATTGTAATGGCTAATAGGATTATGAATTGATTACGATTTTAAATATGTATAATGCGGATTATGTTTATGAATGTAATAATTGAATTCGATATCGTAATGTTTTTAATTTTTCATAGTGCCCTTTTCGTGTGCAGAAAGAAAAAAAATTATCGGAAACAAGAACCGTATCCTTCTCTTATTCTTCTAAAGTATCTACAAATGAATATATCTTTATATAGAAATTTAAATGCAAAGCAAAATAGAATAATGTAAACATGGAGAGAGTGTGAAATAAATGTGCTACCAATAAATTGCGTGCACCACCTTTAGCTTAAGCTCAATGCCCGGACGTGGTTCTTCTGCTTGCATAAATCCGACTGAAATTTGTCTATCCTTGGAGTTACGTCGGTGACCAACTCATTTCTGTTATAAAATGTGGTAATTATCTTAAATGCTACTTTACTTTACTTTACTGCGGCTGACTCCTTTTGGAGGATAAGCCGGCCCCATATTCATGGAGTTTCTTGGGAATTTGGTACAAGTGGTGTCCCCTCACCACTCGGCTTTTTGATCGAGGACGCACCTCTAGCCTTTGCACATCCAAGTGCAATCTGCAAGGCAGCAGTAAGTTGCATGGTTGCCGGTGGCTGTTGAGAGCTCATTCGCCATTCGGAAGTACGGGGTACTGTCCTGGAGTCCATGTAATCCTGTGGCTGTTGAACCCTTTTGTGGCGGGGAACACACGCTGAGTCATGGTGCCGTCGTCGGGCTCATGTGTTATTTTATAGGAGATCCGATTGCCGGTCGGAAATCCACCACGCCCTGGTGACACCACCGCCATAGCCCCGTTAGCCCATGTACGATCGGCCATCGAGACATGGTGTGTGAGATTGTCTGAAAATGACGTTGGATCAAGATTTTCCATTGATCCAACTTCATTTTCAGACAATCAGCTAATTGAAGGCTTAAAGAAGAAGGGACAAGTGAGAACCTATCAATTGAGGCCAAAAATTACATCATCTGAATATGAAAAAAGTTCAAGATTTTACCGACCTATGAGTGCTATCAATTGTCCCGCACAAGAAAAATTGCGGTCAAATCCACAACAAGAAGGACAGCACTGAGCAAATAAATACATCTTTTATAATATTCACTTTCCATAATGAGTATAGTCCTATTTATTCAGTGTAATCCATTTTTCTACTATATATATATATAACACAGTATATTTCTAATTAGGAAGAAAAAACAAACTAATAATAAAGTGGATAATGGCCATTAATTTCGAGAATACTAAAGTTCAATTGACAATCATTCATTTATATACATTCAGGATTTTAATTTGATTATTTGGCTGGCAACAAATCTGACTCGGTTTTACTTCTATTTGTTGTTTTGGCTGATGGTAAGTGTGTTTGTGTTTTTGTCTGTGAGTGTACCTGTTTGATTGTATAGTCCATTCTCGCTGTATTGAAAACTGATGTCTGAGTTGTGTTCATTATTGTATTGAGGACTTGACTGTTAACCAAAGAGTGCGCATTGTTGGCTGATACGTGTGCAAATGTTTTTATTCCGAGCAAGACCAAACACGCCCTCGACCAGACTCAACAAAAATTCGAATGTATGTCAACAAACTGAAGGGGATAAAGCAGCTGCACATACGAAGGCAGAAATTACGACACAATATGAGCATTCAACACTGCAATCTGCAACTGCGCTGTTACCAAGTGGAGAAAACAAAAATACGGAACAAAATTGAACGAAAGACTACACTCGGAAAAAACATTCGTACACGTAACAGCCAACAATGCGAACAGTTGGTTAACTCTCAAGTTATCAATATAAGAATGACCAGATCTCAGACATCACTTTGCAATACAGTAAATAAGACCTTTACAAGCAAACAGGAACACACACGCCCATACACATACGCATACACACTTACCAATATGTTCAAACAAGAAATAGACGTAATCCCAAGTTAGAGGTGTTGCCACCCTCATAATAAAATGAAAATCCACAATTTATATAAATGAAAGATGTAAAGCGAAATTTGAAAATCTCGACATAAATGGCCATTATCCACTTTGTTATTAATGTGTTTTTTCTTTCTAATTTGAAATATAATGTGTAATTTTCGACGGCAATGGCCATTATATATATATATATATACTGACTATTTCTGCACTACGAAAATGTTATAGATGATATACATATATATATATATATATATATATATATATATATATATATATATAATGTCCATTGCCTTCAAATATTACACAGTATATTTCTAATTTGCAAGAAAAAGATACTTAATAGGCGGAGAATTTACTGAGAATACTAAACTTCACTCTACAATCTTTCATTTATATACATTCTGGGTTTTCTTTTGAATATGTGGGTGGCAACAAATATGACTCGGTTTTCTATTTCTTGTTTTGGCTGATTGGTAAGTGTGTATGCGTTTCTGTTTGTGCGTGCGTTTGTTTGCATGTAAAGGTTCTTCTCATTTTATTGCAAAGGGATGTCTGAGATCTGCTCATTATCGTATTAATGGCTTGAGAATAAACCATCTGCTCGAATTGTTCGTTGTTACGTGTAACATCACTTTGCAATACAGTGAGAAGGACCTTTACATGCAAACAGGCACACACAGACCCGAACGCGTATACACTTACCAATCAGCCAAAACAAGATATAGAAAACCATGTCCTATTTGTTGCCACCCCCATATTCAAATAAAAATTTAGAATGTATATAAATGAAAGATTGTAAAGCGAAGTTTAGTATTCTCGAAATAAATGGCCATTATCCACTTTGTTAGTAATGATTTTTCCTCCTAATTAGATATATATATATATATATATATATATATATATATATATAAAATCTTGAATAGTTACATGGTAACATGATAACAAAAAAAAAATTTTGGCCAATTCCTTCCTTCATGAACATAAAAAGTTCAGCGAGATTAGAGTATTTGCTTTATAGCTATGTCGAATTCAATTTATAAAGTCTTTCTATGTTGAGCTCTGATGATCGTTGTAGTAAATAAGAAAGAAAAATTCGGCACATTGAGATTAAAAAAAAAACTTTGTCAATAATGTGTCTGACAAACAAATTTCCATTCAAGCGCAATGAGGTGTTTAATGAACCAGATAAGATGTATGAACAGTCTTGAAACGCCAGTGAAGGTACATATAACTTCTTTTTAGAATATGGTTAACATGTTGCTATGTACGCAATACCAAACATATAATTTCAAATATATATATTTTTTCTTCGCAATAACGAATAAATAAATATGCCATTTTATATATTATCGCATCATATTGGTGCCATGAATATTTGCATAAACTGCTAATTTATAATAGTAAGTTGACACAATATGTCCAAAAATATCTAGATGCATTTTGCAATAAATTGTTTTTATGCTCGATGTGTTTCTGCAATTGCCTATTTCAGGACCATTGGTTGCTCTCGTAGTACAGTAAATAGTTTTTATGCTGTTACAAATAATTGCCTATGTTTTGCCAATGAAGATGAACGAGACATTGTCAATTTTAAAAGAGTTATTATCTTCAAATAATAAATTCGACACACAATTTCAAATAGCAATGCTTTAGGCCAGATCGAAAATGAAATGGGCTATGCAATCATGTCGACATCATCCGTAATTAGTGATATGTAATAATAATCGGATGTCAACAATTAGCCTCAATAGCGACACCATTAATTGCGTAGGCGAGAGAAAATTGCACACACACACACACACACACACACACATTGATTATTGGTCAATAATATTATATATATATATATATATATATATATATATATATATATATATATATATATATATATATAAGTACATCGTTAAAGCCAGCTTAACCCAACTGTTAGACAGAATTGAATATTTGACAATGCTACAAAATTCGAGCACACATTTAAATTCCGAGTATTTAGGTGTTGTTAAATTTGTAAATCAATAGATGAAATTGGTGATATTAAAATAAATGTGCAGGTTTTCTGTTATTTTTTGGCCCTACCTGTAAGTGATGTTAGCAGCCTGTTCGTTTTTACTTTGAGGAAAGTAACTCTCACAGTCAATTTGTTGGTTAGCAATACTACAGAATTCTAGAAGATCGCAGTTGACCACTTGCATACATAACAGCCTTCTCTGACGTAATCCAAGTTGAGGATGGTATGTCCCCGTCACACCGAAATATATTTATATATATATATATATATATATATATATATATATATATATAAAGGCCAATTTTAGGATATCTTTATTCCTGTATGTACAAAAACACTAATTTCAGTTTAACATATATAAGAATAAAATATGTCCCTAAAAGTGTAAGGCCTTTGCTATATATATATATATATATATATATATATATATATATAAATAGACATAAAATCATATTTAGGATGAAATTATTAATGTTCATATTGCTGAATTAAGTATTTCCTTTCATTTTCGTAAATGCGGTCAGTTTTCTAGAACAGTCAATTTTTGTTTGTTTTAGATTCTTCCATTTTTTAAATCTGTAGCTTATTTGACCGGGTGAAGCTGGTTAAAGTTGGGTATGAATAAATAGAGATTAACGCTTACAATTTTCGAATCTGTCTTTTGTTTTCAGATCTATTCTCAAAACACAAGTGCTTCGCATAACCTAACGGTACTTCAATATATAATTTATTGTGAATCATATTATTTTTTTTGTACTTTAACAAAAAGCTGTAGGCTGCAACAAGAGACGATCAATAATACACACACACACACATATATATATATATATATATATATATATATATATATATATATATATATATATATTGTCAGTAGAACCTGATCACTGCGTCTCGAGACACAAGAGTCGCGGAGCATTTTCTGCGGAATTTGTGGACTACCCTCTATGCAACAGATTCTGCGCACTAAACTCAATTTTGAGCCGTAAACTAACTCATGTATAACCTATTTGCAATTGCTTATTACCTAAAGTTGTAAATATCCATGGCCGACTTGTTATCATACTACAGAAAGCATGATATTTGGGGGAGTTACATTCAACTGATCTCTTTCAGCAGGATTTAGCTTTATATATGTATATATATATTTTTTTTATCAGTTCCAACTAAACCTGACATCTGATAGGAAAGGCAATTCATCTAGTAGACCAGTTTTTTTCTTCTTGGGAACCTTTCAAGTACTGTCCAGTATGCAAGTATGTATTAGGTGTTGCTAACCTAGTAACAAATTAGTTCAGTTGTGACCAGAAGGATAAACCAAAGGCAGTATGAACGGAAAGTATAATCTCATGCACATTCGTTTCGTGCTTACTGGCGACTCATCAGTAGGAGCCGGTATTACCAAATATATAGTGGTTAAAGGGCGTAATACCGGCTCCTACTGATGAGTCGCCAGTAAGCACGAAACGAATGTGCATGAGATTTATACTTTCCGTTCATGCTGCCTTTGGTTTATCCTTCTGGTCACAACTGAACTAATTTGTTACTAGGTTCGCAAAACCTAATACATACTTGCATATATATTAGTTCTTCGCAACAAACAGTATTTAACTGTAATATATTGAATTTAATGATGTCATGCTTACCGCGAAATGTGATAACTGATATCGATGAAGGCCAGAGTGTATGGTTTAACTTGAGTAACAGGTGTTCGGAAATTGTTGTAATTCTCAATTTGGGTGAACTTTAGCATAAATTGATATTCATCAGGTTGGTACCATGTACTGACTCGGAAACCATAGTGTTAGTACAATGTACCTTTTCGGTACAATAATGTTGGTATCAGTTACTAACACAATAGCCATAATGTTAGTATCCTTTACAGACTCGGTATATATATTATATAGTGTGAGTTAGCGTTGAAGTCGCTTTGTCGTAGACTATACGATGTTAGCTTCACTATTGCAGGTTTACACATTCGTCTAGGAGATTGTAGCGTCCTATTATCTCACATTCTTCACACAAATATATAGTGGTTAAAGGGCGTAATACCGGCTCCTACTGATGAGTCGCCAGTAAGCACGAAACGAACGTGCATGAGATTATACTTTCCGTTCATGCTGCCTTTGGTTTATCCTTCTGGTCACAACTGAACTAATTTGTTACTGGGTTCGCAAAACCTAATACATACTTGCATATATATTAGTTATCCGAAAAAAAACAGTATTTTACTGTCCAGTATTTTCGGGAGACCGGACTCGAAACTGAGCACATTCAAGCTCTTTGTCTGGGGACTCTACCTACTGCGCAACCCGTACATCATAATACACGAAATTTCCAATAATATAACGTTATATTTATTTCTGGCTAACCTCAGCTACAAGTGGAACTTCTTTGAAATCTCTTAATACTTGAGGTTGAAGGAAATCCACTGCGATCTATTAGGATATCATATAACACATCATCTGATAGAAAAACATTAGTTTTTATAACACTCCAAATTGCGTGTATTATACGGTATTGTTGGCGCATTTGATACCGTCCCTAGACTCAGAAGAAAATTTACTTGGGTCCCGTCTACAAAAATTTCTGGACTGAAATTAAAAATTTTCCCATTAAGGAAGAGATCGATCTACTGGACAAAGTGCCTTTCCTATCTGACACAATTTTTATTTTACAATCACAATATAGTTATCATATTAATCCTGATATAAGCCTCTAATGGAACATAACTTCACAAATTGGCAATGTGTCTACTGTTCAATAACAGAGCGGAGGTGGGTGTTTAAAACTTCCGATCTTCAAAAAAGGCTCCAACTGGTGGTGAAATTTAACAATAATTGATTGCGCGGGTGGTGGTAACAATTCTTTAAAACAAGTTTGCAAGCTTGAAGTAAACACCAATCCCATTTAATTTAACCTGTCGTTGAACAACATAACAAAACTACCGCCATCCGCAATGCTCTGACGCGTTTCGACCTTCCATGATCATCATCAGACTACGACGGAAAACTGACTATCGAGGATAAAACCGCATTGAATATATATGAAAATAAAATTTAGATATGCGGCTCTCACCCCTAGCAGTCTGGCATACATTTAACTTTTTCATTAAATCAAGTTTGCGATCTTGAAGTAAACACCAATCCCATTGTATTTAACCAGTCATCGAACAACATAACAAAACTACTGCCAGCTGCAACGCACTGACGCGTTTCGACCTTCCATGATCATCATCAGAGTACGACGGCAAACTGACTATCGAGGATCAAACGCATTGAACATATATGGAAATCAAATTTAGATATGCGGCTCTCACCTCTAGCAGTCTTGCATACATTGAACTTGACTGGAAATGTCGGCTGCACAATTTCTATGCAGTCACGGACATTAACTGTTTTTAGATTTCGCCACATATACATGTATAGACAATAAAATTTAACTATGGTGGTAAAAATTCTTTAAATCAAGTTTGCGAGCTTGAATTAAGCACTAATCCCATTGTAATTAACCAGTTGTCGAACAACATAACAAAACTACCGCTAGAGGTGAGAGCCGCATATCTAACATTGATTTCCTTATATATTCAATGCGGTTTGATCCTCGATAGTCAGTTTGACGTCGTACTCTGATGATGATCATGGAAGGTCGAAACGCGTCAGTGCGTTGCAGCTGGCGGTAGTTTTGTTATGTTGTTCGACGACTGGTTAAATACAATGGGATTGGTGTTTACTTCAAGTTCGCAAACTTGATTTTAAAACATTGTGGTGAATTTACCAAACGCAATAAATCAGCATGTGGTATGCGACACAGATGGAGCAGTGTATAGAGCCTCAGACTCTGTAGCGTATGAGGTCAAAATATATGTGATGAAATTCTGACGTTAAACATCAAATAAATGTACATATATTTATATTTATATTTCAAACACTTACCTTCCATTGGGTTTAAATCAGACTCCATTAAATGATTAAAATATATTCATTTGCAATGACTAGTTATTTGATAACAAAAAATGTTTCGATTAAGCATATATAAAATGATTTTTTTCCAATTATATATTGCATCCAAAATTAACGAATAAGCGTTGTTCGTCATTGAAAGTTTATGTATACTCAAGGTGTAGCTTATGTTATTGCGAAATTTATTATAAACAAAATATATCTGTTTGAAAATGAAGTAGTCCCAAATAATACATTAAATTTCATCAATAAAATCGTTATTATTTCTTTGTAATCATATTAATATCTATAAAAATGAAGAATAAAGAGATATATATATATATATATATATATATATATATATATATGTTATATATGGCTGAGGCACAAAGACACATACGCATACACACACACACACACACACATATATATATATATATATATATATATATATATATATATATATATATATATATATATATATATTGAAACACGAAACGAAAAGAAAACGTAAACGTGGAGATATTGTGAAATAAGGGAACAACCAATCAACTGTTGTTCAATATCAAAGCCCTAACATCCAATTTCAAATTGCATAAATGCGACTGCAGTTCGTTTATCTATAAATCTTCGCATGTGACTAACTTATTTCTTTTATCGTATTTATTACCTTAAATGTTTTGGTTGGGCAACATAAAATTTGTTTATTTTATGACTGCTCGTTATAGATATCTTTGCATGTAATTCTTCCAAATAGCTTATCTTTTACGATTTTTTGTTCTCCTTTAATCAAATATTAAATTTAACAATAATTGTTTGCGCGGGTTGTGGTAACAATTCATTGAATCAAGTTTGCGAGCTTGAAGTAAACACCAATCCCATTGTATTTAACCAGTCGTCGTACAACATAACAAAACTACCGCCAGCCGTAACTACCTTCCTTGATCATTGGAAGTTGCGGCTGGCGGTAGTTTTGTTGTGTTGTTCGACGACTGGTAGTTGCGGCTGGCGGTAGTTTTGTTGTGTTGTTCGACGACTGGTTAAATACAATGGGATTGGTGTTTACTTGAAGCTCGCAAACTTGATTTATAGAAATACTAAATAGGTTAATTTCTACACAGTTTATTTCTTCTTGGTATAAACTATACATTAGTATATTCACATATTATAACTTCGTAATTTCATATTTTAAGATGTTAAACAATCGATACCACCTTTTTTCTCAACCATATTTTTGCTAGTCATTTTTTCATTCACTCATCATCATCATCATCATCATCATCATCATCATCATCATCATCATGCAGAGCCATACTAAAGCCTGTAGTGACTAATGTTTCACTGCCATATAACCATACATCGTTCATGGTTATATGTATACGGTAAGAGAAAACTAGGTCGTCCATTCCTAGTAATGATGGTTTGGATTTGGCGTTTTCCGTTTTTTAGATAGTCTGCCAACCAAGACTGATAAACAGTATCTGCCCAGATTCCGATGGCCGAAGCTTCCTTCAGCAGCCGAAACTTTCCCTTCGCGTCTGTCGCGCTTGCTCTCATTACGTGAAACACATTGACCAATAAAAGTTACTGCGCAGTTAGACCAAACTCGAGACCTTATATGAAACAAGGATTATGGCTGTGCCCATTCAGACCCGGCAGGATTCAAGCTAACAATCCCGAACTGAATGGCTTCCGCCCGCTTGTCATCAGGCCGGAATTGCTATGGCTACGGGCCACCTCTTCTTTTTAGCTTATTTCACTATATGTTGATTTGTAAATGTGAAGATGCCTTAACCTATAGAATGTTTATCAATTTCTAAATCACAATGTGTTATCTATCTCTGCAATATCAATTTTCTTGTGTTCACGTTTTAGAAGAAATTATTTAACTGGTGCTTGACATCAGGTTTCGGAAAACTTACCGTTATTTTGATTGTTCTATGAGTGATACTGTGTTTTTAAAAGTAAAGTGTCTCTCACCATTCTTGTTTATTTGCACAAATTTTGTGTCTTCAAATCATTATCAAGATTATAGAAATTCATTTTTATGACAAATCTCGTTAACGATTAACTAATTATTTATTACTTATAACGCTTATCCGTTAATATATTTGTCTCCGCGTAAAATGGAATATTAAAATAACACAGCTTTGATAGTTCTTTTTGGTTCGGTAAAAATTAAGCAATTATATACATATACATATATATATATATATATATATATATATATATATATATATATATATATATATATATATAAACGTTATTTGGTCTATTTATTGCATCCCGTTGAAATTGGCTCTATGTATCAACTCTTAGTAATTCAAGATGTTTATTCTGTGTTTATTTTTATTTTTACTACGCTTCGCATTTTAATTTTATTTTCGCATTACTTGGACGGAACTATCTCCTATACGAATACGTAAACCAGTAGTAGTGATGCTAACCACACATAAAGTCTTCAACAATGCGACTTCAAAGCAAACTCGCTATATATAATATATACAACGAGCCTGTAAAAGGTACCAAGATTATAGTTGATGCGTCAGTATCCGAGATCAATATTTTGGTTGCCCAGTCGCTACATGGTACCTGCACAATAGATTTTAAGGTATACTAAACTTCACCAAAATTAAGAATTAAAACTACTTCTGAACACCTGTTATTCCAGCAAATTCATACACACTGGCCTGGATCGTTTTTGTTATGATCACATTTTACTAGAATTAAAGTTGTTGGCCGTTTTTACTTTGTTGTCAAGCCTACTAATATTCTAATAAATATTTTTGTTAGCAGAACTTTGTTTTTAAACGAAAAGATTATTTCACTACCCATATTTACTTAGTAAAGTTCATTGATTTTATACTTAGCAATGATATAAAAAGTCATAATTTTGTGACAGTTATCAATGATATTGTTACATTTAAATATTTCATGATGCTTAGCTTTTAATAATTATTTGTACTCAATAATTTATTATTACATTAATTCATTTATTTAAGGTTTCTTTCTTTTTGATGAATACGATATTAATTTATTTACAATTTCTTTAGCGAATATCATTTTATTACATACTAACATTCTCATATACTTTCTGATATTAAATCTCCGAAATGTATGTAGTGAGATTTTATAATATTTTGATTTTTACACAGACCATACCAAATTTTATTTTCCAACCACATATTTTGTTTTCGCTGACCATTTAAGCTTTAATTGATCTTAAAACATAAATTGTCTCTTTTTCATGATTTGTTCGAATTTAAATTATTTGGTGTTTTGACGCTGATTTCAAAACATCATTAAAATTTTAATAGAATTATGAAAAATACCGGGTTATTAAAAGTTAAGTTTATTTTATTATCTCCATTTATTTATGCCAATTCAATATATTACTAACATGGTTAAAATCATCATTTTATAACAACTGTCATTATTGACTTCCTTACTTTTCTATTCTTTCACAATGCTTCTATTTTATTATATGTTAGTCCTCGTATAATGAAGTTCTATATTAGCTCATTTTTTGAAAATTAACTTCCTTTTAGTGAAAACCATACTATTTTATACAAACATTTAAAATCTATTTTGGTATATTAATTGCACTACTTAAAGAAATTCAATTCCGTCTTTTCATTTCAGTACTAAGAATTTTTTACAACAACATTTTACTACAGTTGACGTTATTGATATCCTTAATTAATTCTATTTTAATGTTTAATGTTTAAAGTATTTTAATGTGTAAAGTATGATTTATATATTTCATTTAGACTTAGTGAAAACTATGCTATAATATATGCACCTACTTTAACGTATTTGGGTCCATTCTTACTTCCTATTGCAATAATTCTAGTCATTAATAATTTAAATTTTAATATGGGTTTTTATTACGATTGACATTCCCATATACTTAATCACAACTTCCCCTTTCACTTATGTCATTTGACTAGTCATTTAAGCGTTAAAATTACCAAAAAACAACAGGTTGATTCTTCCTTTGATTATGGTGTCAACACTGACGATGGGACTGGAAATGAAGTCCTGAAAATTCCAAGGTTTTCAAAATCTGGTCCCAATGTCATTTTCAAACAAACAGCGGATTTATCAATAATTGATTGCGCGGGTGGTGGTAACAATTTTTTAAAATAAAGTTTGCGAGCTTGAAGTAAACACCAATCCTATTGTATTTAACCAGTCGTCGAACAACATAACAAAACTACCGCCAGTCGCAACGCACTGACGCGTTTTCGACCTAATAATAGAGTACGACGGTAAACTCGACTATCGAGGATCAAACCGCATTGAATATATATGGAAATCAATTATAGATATGGAGTTTTCACTTCTAGCAGCTGATTGACGGCTTCAGAATAAAGGGACAAGTGAGAATCAATCAATCAGTGATAAATAAAATCTGTGCACCTGGAAACGTAAAGCATTTAAGATTTTGCCGACCCACGAGGGATATCAGCTGTCACACAAAAGAAAAAGGCGGTATGAAAACAAAAACAAAGAAAGCGCTGCGCAATTTACATTAAAATTTAAGCATTTCTATAATTAGACGTTGCGCGCGCGGTGATAACAATAACTGTAATCAAGGTTGCGATCTTGATATAAACACCTGACCCATTAATTACTTACATATGTCAGTATAAACTAAGTATTGTATAGTGTAGAAAAGGCAATACATCCAGTAGACAGGTTTCGTCCTTATTAGGAACTCATCATGTACTGGCCAGAAATTGCAACGAACAGGGCTCAAAACTGGGCAAATCTGCTTTGGAGTCTATGACTCTAAAAAGAGGGCCAGTCTACAGCAAATACCTGCCAGTACGTTATGAGTTCTCATTAAGGACTAAACCGGTCTAGTGGTTGAATTGCATTTTCTACCCTATAAAAATTTTAGTTTATACTATAAATGTATGCAATTAATGAGCGAGCTGTATATATCAAGATCGCAACTTTGATTACACTTACAGTAACATTTA
The DNA here is from genome assembly GCA_029291075.1 of Eudiplozoon nipponicum. NCBI lineage: Eukaryota > Metazoa > Platyhelminthes > Monogenea > Mazocraeidea > Diplozoidae > Eudiplozoon > Eudiplozoon nipponicum. Next base: position 166 of record JAQBSW010006401.1, on the reverse strand, counting down.
GGCACTACTTGCTTTTCTGTTTGACAAATTTGGTCGTGCAAAAATGTGATAAATTTGTACATCACTAAAATGGAATTTCTTTCAATTCACGTTTCTAATAAATATTATAAAATTAATTGTGATATGCACAGTAGCTGTATAATTAAAGAAAGAATCTAGTGGTAAA
>JAQBSW010006400.1:0-48945 GCA_029291075.1 Eudiplozoon nipponicum | reverse complement strand
ACTAGGTTCGCAAAACCTAATACAAACTTGCATATATATTAGTTCTTCGCAACAAACAGTATTTAACTGTAATATATTGAATTAAATGATGTCATGCTTACCGCGAAATGTGATAACTGATATCGATGAAGGCCAGAGTGTATGGTTTAACTGGAGTAACAGGTGGTCGGAAATTGTTGTAATTCTCAATTTGGGTGAACTTTAGCATAAATTTATATCCATCAGGTTGGTATCATGTACCGACTCGGAAACCATAGTGTTAGTATCCGATACTCATCGATTTCAAAAAAGGTATCAGTTACTAACACAATAGCCATAGTGTTAGTATCCTTTACAGACTCGGTATATATATTATATAGTGTGAGTTAGCATTGAAGTCGTATTGTCGTTGACTTTAGATTATGTTAGCTTCACTATTACAGGTTTACACATTCGTCTAGGAGATTGTACCGTCCTATTATTCCACATTCTTCTACCAAATATATAGTGGTTAAAGGGCGTAATACCGGCTCCTACTGATGAGTCGCCAGTAAGCACGAAACGAATGTGCATGAGATTATACTTTCCGTTCATGCTGCCTTTGGTTTATCCTTCTGGTCACAACTGAACTAATTTGTTACTAGGTTCGCAAAACCTAATACAAACTTGCATATATATTAGTTCTTCGCAACAAACAGTATTTAACTGTAATATATTGAATTAAATGATGTCATGCTTACCGCGAAATGTGATAACTGATATCGATGAAGGCCAGAGTGTATGGTTTAACTGGAGTAACAGGTGGTCGGAAATTGTTGTAATTCTCAATTTGGGTGAACTTTAGCATAAATTTATATCCATCAGGTTGGTATCATGTACCGACTCGGAAACCATAGTGTTAGTATCCGATACTCATCGATTTCAAAAAAGGTATCAGTTACTAACACAATAGCCATAGTGTTAGTATCCTTTACAGACTCGGTATATATATTATATAGTGTGAGTTAGCATTGAAGTCGTATTGTCGTTGACTTTAGATTATGTTAGCTTCACTATTACAGGTTTACACATTCGTCTAGGAGATTGTACCGTCCTATTATTCCACATTCTTCTACCAAATATATAGTGGTTAAAGGGCGTAATACCGGCTCCTACTGATGAGTCGCCAGTAAGCACGAAACGAATGTGCATGAGATTATACTTTCCGTTCATGCTGCCTTTGGTTTATCCTTCTGGTCACAACTGAACTAATTTGTTACTAGGTTCGCAAACCCTAATACATACTTGCATATATATTAGTTCTTCGCAACAAACAGTATTTAACTGTTTATTTGTCAATATAAACTAAGAATTGTATAGTTTATAAAAGGAAATTCATCCGGTAGACCGGTTTCGTCCTTATTGGGAACTCATCATGTACTGGCTAGAATTTGCCGAGGACAGGGCTCGAACCTGGGTGCGTTTGCTTCGGAATGAGGATGCCAGGCCAATGATATAATGAACACAATGACTGGATAAAGATTTCCTCATGTTGACAATTTACACTGCCAGTCGTTTTGCATTCCAATGTTTCTTGATTGCATTAGCGTTCACAATAAAACACTGTTGTCGTTAAATAATTTTTTTTATAATAACGCTATTAGAATAGCGATCTTCAATATCCGTGACTTATTTTTTCAATATCGACGTAAAGTAATTTCTCCTCTTTCAATACAAATGACGTAAAATCGGAGTAGTACATTATGCTTATAGCAATCCTGTGGAAACCAATCGAATTTCTAGGGATAAATTAAAAAGCCAAAAGTGTAGCGTTGACGTGGCAGCAAATAATTTTGCGCTGCAGTTACTTCAAAATGTGGATATCATAGTCCTCCGGAAAATAACAAGAATTAAAATATTGTATCTGAAGGAAGATTCCGAAGAAATAATGTGAAGTAGGCGTTAACAAATCATTCTACGGCAGATTGTTGACTGTAAATCCCTTATCAACTAATTAAAAAGATATCCGTCAGATACACTAATGCAAATTCTAACTTTATACCAAATACTACAAAAGTTATAATGTATGGCTGGATATGTAAGTAGTTCTCATCATCCTCCACATCCTCATATACTAACTAACGTAACTCGGTTAGTCTTCTTTCTATTAGGTGGGGCTCATATGGCAGCCACTTAGACCCAAGGTTCCAAGTAACCATGCCCAATCTGTCATTACTGAACAGATACCACATTACATGGGGAAGTGGTATTGAAATGAACATTTATATAATTAAACGAACATTGGTTGCGCGGGTGTTGATAACAATTATTATAATCAAGGCTGCGGTCTTGATATAAGCACCTGACCCATTAATTACTTACACATGTCAGTATAAACTAAGAATTTTATAGTGTAGAAAAGGCGATTCATCCAGTAGACCGGTTTCGTCCTTATTGGGAACTCATCACGTACTGGCCAGAATTTGCCGCGGACAGGACTCGAAACTGGGCACGTCTGCTTCGGAACCTGGTGCTCTAACCACTGAGCCACCCTGCCGCAAACCAGACAGAATTTTCAGTTTTATACTAACTAATGTAACTCGGTTTGTCTTTTTTCTTCTAGTGAAGTTCATGTGGCATCCATTTAGATCCTTAGTTCCATCTGAGCTTATTGAACAGACATCAAACAACATATAGAAGTGGTATTGAAATGAACATTGATTGCGCGGGCGGTGTAAATAATTACTATAATCAAGGTTGCTTTCTTGATATAAACACCTGACCCATCCAGTACATACATTTGCAATTATAAAATAAGAATTGAGCCAGCAATGAGCCAATCTGCCGCAGGGTGGTTCAATTGTTAGAGCACCAGATTGAGAAGCAGACGTTCCCAAGTTCGCGCCCTGTTTGCAGCAAATTCTGGCCTGTACGTGATGAGATCCCAATATGAACGAAACCGGTCTGTTGGATGAATTGCCTTTTCTACATTATACAATTCTTTGAATAAGCTGACAAATGTATGTACCCAATGGGTGAGGTGTTCATATCAAGATCACAACGTCGATTATAGTCATCTTTGACACCGCCCGCGTAGCCCATTTCCGTTTGATTATGTTTGTATATAACTTTAATATTAACTGCTGAATGCTTTTGTGCGTGTGTGCGTGCCTCATCATGAGAATTTTCGCTTCCTGCTCATTGTAGTATAATTTATGTATTTAAACACACTTAATCCACTTCGCTTTACAAAATTGGATATATAAAGCAACAGAAATTGCAGTAGAATTGTGTTGTGGTTAAAATGAATTTCCGAATTTTGTCTAGGTTGTACACGCCACCTTCTTATATAATTGATGCTCCAGTTCGAAATTTAGTTCCTAAATCAAATTACAAAGAATTCTGAACTTGGTTTAATATATGATTTTTCAAAAATAATCAATATGCTGCAGAATTCATTTAGCCTAGCATAACTAATTGAACATATTCTGCATCAACAAACATAAGAAAATTTTTCAGTTTTCGATTTCTGATCATTTCCGGCATAATTTAATAGTCATTGTGTTTAAAATAAATCTTGACACTTTTCCACCTGGCTAGCAGTGCCTTATTAATACTAATGTAAGGTATTTCAGATAATGTTACCATTGTAAATGATGAATACGATTAACAAGACCTCAGGTCCTCTTTGTAATGTTTTGCAATGAACGCTCGTCATTGTAAATCGTAGTTATCTAGCTTTGGCCACTAAAGATTTTTAAATTTAATTTTCACTTCGACTGTAGTCTTCATGACAAATTTCGCTTTATATTCACAAACATTTTGTAACATAATAATTTACTATATTGAGCCCACGTTATTTTAATAGTACTGTTTCTCATTCTGTCTGCTTTCGGAATTATTGTCTTTTTATACTTGTGTGTTATACAAATCAAAGCTAAAGCGTTCAAAACTCTATCAAAAATATACTTAAAGACCTCAGCATATCCGTGACTAGGAGATTTTAAGTAATTGCTAGAAATTTATCATCGTCACGTTTGAAATTCGTTATAATTATGTTATTGAATGCCAATTTATAATTTATTTTTAATAGAGATTAAAATTATACATGCTTTAAGCATTTTTTAATTTCATTTATTATTTAAAGCCCACCCGCGCGGGAATGGACTACCAAATAATTATATAAAACGCACAAATAATTATGAATTTCACCGTCTTTCTGGGGCAGTGAAGCTAGATTTTATAAATCTAATTAAATACTTTCTAGTTGTAAAATTAGCATTTTGAATCGGTAAAATTAGTAGTAGTTCAAATATTGTTACTAATAGTAATACAAGTATTTTTAAAATTTTTAATGGCTTGCAGTATTGGTAATAGTGTTAGTAATATTAGTAACGATAGTAGTGGTAATAGCAGTATTGCTTTTTGTTGGTGTTGTTGTTGTTGAAGTAGTAGCATTAGTAGTAGTAGCATCAGTCGTTGTATTACTAGTATTATTAGTAGTAGTAGGTGGATGAGTAAGTGTTTTTGTTCTTGTATTAGTTGTAGTTTTTTTAGCATCAGTAAGAGCTGGAGCAATAACTTCAGTTATCATCACATGAAAAGACAGCCAATAACGTTGTATAAAGTTAAATTAGATATTGCAATCCATTTAAAAGTCGCTTTTTGTTAGATGTAGAAACAAAAAAATTACCTTACATAGCTCATCATGCTGCTAGTCAAACTTTTATGTGTAACACATAATTAATTTAACAATAATTGATTGCGCGGGTGGTGGTAACAAAGCTTTAAATCAAGTTTGCGAGCTTGATTGGTGTTTACTTCAAGCTCACAAACTTGATTTAACACATAATTAATTCAAGATGCCTAATAACAAAAAATCTACATTTCTAACTTTGTTTTAATTCGTAAAATTAATTAAGTATGCCTTGTAGATACATCAGTCTCATTGTAACTAGCAGATCGAACTGCATAGCAAAACTACCGTTGGTTTAACGTACTGACGCGTTTCGATCGTCCTTGATCGTCATCAGAGCACAAAAGTAAACTACACTTCGACCACACAATTTCAGTGTAGTCAAGAACATTTAATGATTACGCCGATTTCGCCATATACTCATAAGATATGCAGTTAAACAATCATTCGCTGCGCGTGTTATATGCAAAATTGTTAAAATAAAGTTTGTGAAACTGAAACAAAAACACCAATCTCATTTTGCATTACGGAGGACAAAATAGAAAAACCGTCGTCAATCATAAGTACGGACGCGTTTTGATATATGTTTAACATCATAGCTCGAAGGCAAACTGAACAGTGAGGACGAAACATAACGCATCTGTGAGGAAAACAACGTTAAATGTGCGGCTCGCAATACCAGTAGTCTCGCATATATTACCTTTCAATTCAAACCTCGGCCGTACAATTAGCTGAACATTAGCTTTTTGCCCCATTTTGTCACACATTAATTATAAGATTAAACATTGAGTGACTGCGCAAGTGGTGCTAGCAAGCCTTTCAATAAAGTTTGCGATTTTGATATAAAAACCAATTATTCTGTATCGGACAAGCCGTTCAACGTAGTAAAACTACTCTGTGCTATATTCTCGTTGATAAACTTGGTGTTGTGGTCTGATGCTAATCCGGGAAGTTCAAATTTCGCAATACGTCTGACTGACGTGATTTTTACTTTGTTATGCAACCGGTTAGATATAAGAGAATCGGTGTTTAAATTACAATTGCAAACTTCATTTAAATAAATGTTATCAACGCTCGCGCAATCAATGATGTTTTATTCGTACAATTGATATCTGTGGCGTAAGCGGCAGACATTTTATGTTCCTGAACGCATAGAAACTGTGCAGCCTACATTTGCAGTCAAGAACAAGGTATCCAAGACTATTAGAAGTGAGGGCCGCATATCTAATCAGTTTGCTGCTGATCTCCGGTGTTAGTCATTTAAGGTACGAACGCGTCCATATTTGTGAAGAGCGGTAGTGCTGCTGTTTTGTTAGATTTTCGTTTATATCAAAACAGTAAACTTGTTTCAATGAACATGTATCCGGACCTGCGCAATAATTGACTGCTTACATTTTGAAGAATAACTTTCATTCCCCTATAATTTAGTTCAATTTTGAATGCTATTTACAATGGTTATTGGTTGACAATGGAACAATAACGAAATAGATAAATTTACCTGACTGTCAGATGTTTCGCTTCGCTTATTTAAATAAAATGCATTTGCTTCGCAAATACACATTACCTTGTTCCGGTGCCGTTTTCCGCCAGTTGTATTCGCTTGCAATTCGTGGACGGACTTGATCTTTCTTTACTTTTAATCAATGTTAAGATCTTGATGTAAACACCTGTTCCATTATGCAAAAATATTTGTCAGTATTAACTAAGCACTGTATAATGTAGAAAAGGCAATACACCTTCGGCCCTATTGGGAACTTAACACGTACTGTCTATAATTTACCGGGAAAAGAGCTCAAGTATGGGCAAGTTCGTTTTGGAATTTGTTGCACTAACCACCGAGCCTGTCACAAATCAAGTTATCTATGTTAGAGCACCAAATTCCGAAGCAGAAGTGCGCAAGTTTCAGCTCTGTCCGCGGCAAATTCTGAAAAGTATGTGATGATATCCCAATAACGACGAACCCAGTCTACTCGATTTACTACTTTGTATACATTGTATAATGCTTAGTTTGTGCTGGCAAATGTATGTGCATAATGGGACACGTGTTGACATCAAGATCGCAATCTTGATTTAAATTAACTGTTATCACCGTCCGCGCATCCAATGTCCACTTAATTATTCTTTCTTAAGTGATGACCAGATACACTTAATGAAATTTGAATTGTTTGAAAAATTAAGCATATGATTCAGCTGTTAGTGCGCGAGTCATTTCCTAATGGCATTTATTCCACCTGCGCGAATCAATGAGCCTTACAAGATAACAATCACTATATAATATATTCCTTGTTTTTTTTTTATTTTATCGCTAAACTTTTGACAAGGTTGCACCTTTCTCCTACTGCACGGACAAGATAGCAGGGCATACAACAGTACCGTCATGGCTTAAAGACAGCCGTCTGTGTTCTGACACTTCCTTAAACGACGGACTTTTCGTAGTGTAACATCTCCTATCTCGCATGTAAGCGTTAAAATTTTCGACCACGCCAGGAAGCAGTCAATTTTACCTGATCTGTGTTTTGAATTCCAGGTGTTTTGTTTCTTGAAAATATTTCAGCGGCCATTAGCGTCCGCCTTCTTCAATGCGCCCATCAGGACAAGGTTTAAAAAACAAACCAATAAAGCAAGCGCAATATCTCCTTCAGGCATATCATTTATATTTACGACTGACATTTCACTAGATAGTTGCGTGTAACCTGTGCGTGTGTGAATATATCCATAATCGCTATGTTCATCCATTTAAGTGAAACTAGAGTGGCTGTATATGAAATTACCATCTGCATGCGTAAAACTACTTGCTTTATATTCACCATGTGAAACGACGTAACTTCGGTCGTTCTCACATTTTCACTCTTGTTTCACTTATTTGGATGAATATAACACAAGCAAACGTGACGCGCAACTATATAGTGAAATGTTAGTCTGAAGTGTAAATTTTATGGCTAGAGGAAATATCGCACTTGCTTCATTAGTTTGTTTTTTACATCTTTTGATGTGAGTTAACTGAAGAACGCGGCAGCCATAGACCGTCCAAATATTTTCAAGAAACAACACAACTGAAATTCAGCCTGTGTCGATCAAGACACAGATCGGGCAATTTCGATAACTCAAGTTTCGCAATATTTTAATTCGTTCTGCGATGAAGAGAACTACTTACATTACCAACCATACATTATACATTTTGTAGAATTTGTTATTATGTTAGAATTCGCATTAGTGTAGCGGACGTATTTATTTTAAATTAGTTGACAAGTGATTTACAGTCAACACTACGACGTGAAGAGATTTGTTAACGTGTAATTCACAGTATTGCTTCGAAATCCTCCTTCAGATGCAATATTTTAATTCTCGTAATCTTCCAGAGGACAATAACATCCACATTTTGAAATAATGTTAGCGGAAAATTATTTGCTGCTACGTCAACGCTACACTTTCGGCTTTTTAATTTATCCCCAGAAATTCAATTAGTTTCTACAGCATAACGTACTACTCTGATTCTGCATCACTTGTATTTAAGAAGGAGTAATTATTGAAAACTAAGTCACTGATATTGAAGACCACAATTCTAATAACGTAATTACCCAAAATTTATTTAATGATATCAGTGTCTTATTGCGAGTACAAATTCAATGAAGAAATATTGGAATGCAAAACGACTAACAGTGTAAATTGTCAATGTAAGAAAATCTTTATCCAGTCATCGTGTTTACTACAGCATTGGTATAACCTCATCATTCCGAAGCAGACGTACCCAGGTTCGAGCCAATAGACCGCACAACCGGCTGCCTTTTTGGGCAGCCTAAATACGTTGGTAAAGAAAGAAAACTACTTGAAAGATTAACTGAGTTAGTCAAAACGCAGATCAGGTAATAAACACAATAGACATTTAGACATTATTTGAGGCGGAGAACTAATATATATGCCATTATGTATTAGTCATTGCGCACCTATTTAAAGAATAATTCAATTATGACCACAAAGAAAAACCAAAGACAGCATAAACAGAAAGTATAATCTCGTGCACATTCGTTTCGTGCTTACTGGCGACTCATCAGTAGGAGCCGGTATTACGCCCTTTACCCACTAAATATTTGAGTGAGGAATGTGGGAAAATAGGACGGTACAATCTCCTATACGAATGTGTAAACCTGCAGTAGTGAAGCTAATTTCATATAAAGTCTTCGACAATGCGACTTCAAAGCCAACTCACTCTATAATATTTTATTAATTGAGTGAGTTAGCTTTGAACTCACATTGTTGAAGTCTTTATTTGAAGTTAGCTTCATTACAAGAAGTTTACGCATTCGTATAGCACGAAACGAATGTGCACGAGATTATACTTTGCGTTCATTTTGTCTTTGGTTTATCATTTTTTTCGTAATTGAACTAATTTGTTACTAGGTGAGCAACACGTAATACATAACAACACAATAGACATTCCTATACGCATATTTGCAATTTAATGTAAGTGAAATTTACGAAATTGTTTTTTAAAAATTATCCTAATGTCAATATTAATAGACGAAATTGACGGCCCCATGATATATTCAAAACATGTGTGCACGTTGACGACATACTTAGTAAAACAAGAAATAATAATCAATGTATGTAGTGCCATTTTAAGGAAACTTGTATTTACCTTGTAATTGGACTCGTCTTCTAGGTTGGCGGCACACTTCACGTTTTGGTTTAAGCAATGATGACCACTATTTGACCTTAAGGCACGCAGTTGCACCTCAGCTCTTTCCGCTAAAGCGGCCTCGCGACGAAGCAAGAGCTCTTCGCGTTTCTTCAGTTCACAGGCAAGAGCATCGGCAGCCTTCCTGTCAGCTGAATAAAAAAATTTCAATCGTAGACTTATTGTTTACTTTCGTTATATATACATATATATATATATATATATATATATATATATATATGTATATATATATATATATATATATATATATATATATATATATGCAGATGAATATAAGAAAAAAACCGATTCGTTTATCTGATAAAATTTCTGTCTCTTTTGCCCATGTAAAGGTTACTATGATTTATTAATGTCATATTTTATATTTTATATATCTATTGGTTTTATATGACCTTGGTTGCAACGAAAGAATTTAAATATGATGTTTTATTAGGTTTTGTGCATTTTTCTGCACGTTAGACATTTACAAAAGGCATAATATATAATTTAACAATAATTGATTGCGCGGATGGTGATAAGAATTCTTTAAATCAAATTTACCACCACCCGCGCAATCAATTTTTGTTAAATTGTATTGCCTATATATGTATATGTAGCGAGAGCTACAAACAGTTTATGTTCGTGACTGCATAGAAATTGTGCAGCCGAAATTTACAGTCAAGTTCAATGTATGCGAGACTGCTAGAGGTGAGAGCCGCATATCTAAATTTGATTTCCATATATATTCAATGCGGTTTGATCCTCGATAGTCAGTTTGCCGTCGTACTCTGATGATGATCAAGGAAGGTCGAAACGCGTCAGTGCGTTGCGGCTGGCGGTAGTTTTGTTATGTTGTTCGACGACTGGTTAAATACAATGGGATTGGTGTTTACTTCAAGCTCGCAAACTTGATTTAAAGAATTGTTACCACCACCCGCGCAATCAATTACTGTTTAAATTGTATTGCCTATATATGTATATGTGGCGAAAGCTGCAAACAGTTAATGTTCGTGACTGCATAGAAATTGTGCAGCCAACATTTCCAGTCAAGTTCAATGTATGCGAGACTGCTAGAGGTGAGAGCCGCATATGTATCTTTGATTTCAAATTATATTCAATGCGGTTTGATCCTTGATAGTCAGTTTTCCGTCGTACTCTGATGATGATCATAGAAGGTCGAAACGCGTCAATGCATTGCGGCTGGCGGTAGTTTTGTTATGTTGTTCATAGACTGGTTAAATACAATGGGATTATATCATGTTCGGATGCATTTCGAGCTTACTTAAATTAGTAGGTGCCAACGATTCACTTTAAACCACTTCAAATTGGTTCAGGAATGTCAGACAATTCACGAGTGCAATATTCTTTACATAGGTGTATTAAATCAGTAGAAGAGTAAACTTCTTATAAAGACTGTAACGATGTGAACCCAAAACTCACTTAATCCATATAGCGTACACCAAACTAGGAAAGGATGTTAACAATATGATTGAGAATAATAACCGTTCCGAATACCTACTAGCCCAATAAAGACTTATATTATGCAATACAGACTGATACTTTAGAAGTACGATTTTACGCTATTGTCAAACATCAGACATCTACACGTACAAGGTATATAACATAAACATGTGTGTATTAGGTACCGCGCACCTGGTAAAATGCTGTTCAAACCGAACCAGAAGGATAAACCGAAATTAGAGCGAACGAAAGGTATAGTTTCATGAGCACATGCGTTTTCTGCTTACTGGCGATTCATTAGTAGGGGCCGGTACTAGGCATTTCACCAACTATATATTTCATCAAAAATATTGATACCGATGGACAGTAAAATCTCCTATACGAATGTGTATTCAAGCAGTAATTGAGTCTTTAACAACGCGACTTCGGAGCCAAGATACGCTAAATTTCACAACAATTTAATCGCAAATAATCAGGAAACATATGTGAAATTTGACATGCTATCGATCAAGGCCAGAGTGTATGGATTTTCTGGAACAGTAATTATTCAGAAATAGTTGACAATCTCAATGTTGGTGAAATATAACCTATCTTCAAATCCATTTTGTTAGCACAATGTACATTCTGAAAAAATGTTATCGACACCTTTTACAGCCTTGGAAAAAAATATAAATATATATATATATATATATGTATATATATATATATATATATATATATATATATATATAATATATATATTAGCAGCTATAAATCATTTTGAACACCGAATTACTGCTTAATTACACAATCGTACAGGAGATTTTATCGTCCATCTGACTAAAGTTTTTTTCACCAAATATATGGTTTGAATGGTACATAGTACCGCCAACTACTAATGAGTTGTCTGTAAGCAAAATGCACAAGTGTGCAGTAATTTATAACTTTCGTTCGTACTGACTTGGTTTATCCTTCTGGTTCTGCGTTAACCTATATTTACTAAATGCACAATACTTATAACACAATTTTATAATTTTTCTGCGCAGCACACAATTTATAACTATTTTATAACATAAAATCAGCCTTCATTCTGTCCAGTAGAAATTGACCTCCATTCCTCCATCTGTAAAGTAATATTTCAATTATCGTGTCTATGAAACGAAGCAAGTTTAAACAACCATGAAAATATTAGATAAAAAATAAAAAATAACTTACAACATTTCCATCTTTAAGTCATATTTATAATACCTTTAACTTATACTTTGAATACCGCTTTCTATGTTCTTATTAAAACAATCATTGTTTGCGCAAGTGGTAACAACAACAATTTCAACCATATTTGCGAGTTGAGAATAGAAACCAATCTCATTTTATTTAAATAATCGTAAAACATAGAAATCTTGTCCTAATGATCATCAACAGAGCACGAGGCCCGATACGCTAATAAGGAGAAAATGACAATGCATATATAAGTAAAACCAGATTAGATGAGCGGCTCTCATCTCCAGTAGCCCGGCATACGTATTACTTGAATGTAAATGTCGGCTGCACAATTTCCACGCAAACACAGTCATGAATGTTTGCGGCCATTTCGACATACGCGTAAGACATCATCATCATCATCATCATCATCATCATCATCATCATCATCATCATCATCCTTATCATTATTACGGGCATCAATACAAACGTTTTTGCCAATTAATATCTCACTAACATATTACAATCAGAACAAAAGCAGATTAAAAATATTTTTTAAATTGAAATTAATGACAAAAATAAAAATTATCAAAGAATGAATTCTTAAAGGAGAGCGATTAATGAGAGGGAGTAACTACATTAAATTAAGAATATTTGTCCAAATGACACACAGAAATAAGACAATCTTGAGTTCTACACAACAAAAGCACGGTCAATTAAGCTTTAAGGGAAGGCGAATTTGGCAGAACAGTTTCTGTGTGCTTATTCGCTGTATTGCATGAAAAGCAAAATTAAACCGCAAAGCTAAACCAGTTCAACTAAGAAAAGAAAGTTACCGAGATAGATCAACTAAGAATCTAGCAGCAAGATCGCCAATGGGCTCGACTCCATATACAACATCACGCAGGGCTTCCAATCAAAAAATATGATGCGCACATCAACCCCAATCTTACAAACGAGCGGATCATATATTACACTATTTTAATTCCGTTTGCTTCGGCTGTTGTTGCGATACCAAAATCAGTCCACCTTGCTTCTTACGCCAATTTGTTGCTGGTTGGTTTAATGATGATTAAATGGGCAATTAAATTGAAGATATCCGTAAAGCTTAACCAAACCTTATCTGTTCGTCTAACAAGAGGCATCTGTTGAACGATCCAAAAATGCGTATAATCATGTCAGCGTTGCTTATTCGTTTCTGGTAATCAATGTGTACTGTGCTTTTCAAGCAACAATGGTTGAAGGCCTTTTTAAGTCTACAATCAAAAATTATAAAGGCCCAAGTCTTGCTAGCGTATAATTAAACTGCACTTAGAGATGTATGTGCATTGTAAAGCGGATTAAGGTACGCATGTTTATCCAAAAATGGCGAAGGCTTGAGAAAATTACTCAGGCTTTCGCGTTCTCCATACTAGCCTCGACAAATAGATTACCTGAGTTATTGACATGGCTACCAATATATGTAAATATATCAACTACATCCAGATTATTACTTTGCAGCCGCAGAGTTGATATGAGTGATGAGTGATCTTGTGGACGTACGTTACGTTTAGATGACACAAACTCTGAGCAACGAATATTAATTTAGCAAGGTAGCACTGAGCACAATCTCGGCTATCGAATATTAACACAAAACCGTTTGCATATTTAAGGTCGCTTAATACACCGACCGGGAGATCGTCGATATCTGCATCCTGAACGTTCGACAGAGTACCTTTCATAATTGTACCTATCGTAAACTTGAACAAAAAATAGAAAGCTGACATCTTTATCGAACACCAATGCAGACAGAAAAGATATCCCTTAATTCGTTGTAGAAATGTAAGCAGGTTGAAGAGTTTGTGTAAAACACGCATATAATATTTACAAATGTAGTGGGCATACCACAATTCAACAGAGTGCCGAATAAAACATCGCAATCCACCGAGAAAGTGCACTCTTGAAGTCTAGAAAGACAGAAATTGTGGAACTGCGATATACACGTCCCTGTTCAAAATAAAAATGTTATCTTTACATCCTCGTCATGGCCGGAATCCGGTTTATTCTTTTCTATTATGTGATTCATGCAAAGAACTCAGATGACGTGAGATATTCGAAGAAAATAATCCGGATGCAACTGTAGTCAGGCTTATACAATAATGATTATCGCACGAATCATAATTGTTTTTTTGAAGATGGCGATGGTGGCCGACTTGCTCCAAGTAACTGACACAATCTTCTTAACCTAGACAGCACGCACAAGATTATTCAACTTCTATTTGATGTGTATTCTGAATTAGCTTATCGAAAAATTGTGAGTAAAATCCTACATGGTCGGAGGCGACACACGTGTTCAAAAAAAAATGGAATTTCTGGATGCAACCTTGCCATATATAACTAATTGCTGCACAATCGATTTGTGTCCACAGTTGTCCAAAGGCTGAAGTAGGTCATGTGGCGTAACGACTCACAGTCCGTCTGAGGTTTGCGTATAATTTGCGCTCCGCGCCGCTATCCAAAGGTCGTCGCCATTAATCTAGTACATTGAGCTCAGAGTATATTTGCCACCAAGATGAAATTCCCTTTTGATTAAGCGCTCGAAATCAACATTCACGTCACCAATGACTAAGAAAATATCCAAAATTCTTGAAATGCATAGAGAAGAGCTTAGGTCGGAGTTAAATGCGTCTTTGCTGTCGTTTGTGTTGAAATCTGTAGAAACATAGTTTTTAGTAATTGTCTTTAACCGTGCCGCGAAATGTCGGCTGCTAACAGAAATCCATTCTGTAAACAATCTTTAGCTAGAGATCTTATTACAATACAAAAGCCCCATAGTTCGGCTTAAGAGAACTCCGTAGACCCAGAGTTTTACAGCCTATAAACTTGAAGATATTGATAGTAAACCCAATTTGGTCATTCTCTAAGATTTTTGCAGTTTTTTCCGTTACGCAACATTTTTTGATATCTAATTGATTCAAAAAACGTGCGATAGCCTCAATTTGTTTCAATTTATGAAGATTCCTTAAGCAGCTAAAACCTGTCCTTCTCATGTGGCACGCTTGCCCTCATTCCGTCACTACCCATTTAACACTAAATGTTAGTGCGTAATTAAACCAGACTCAAGACTTCACAAGAAATGGCATGATGGATGTATCAGATCAGACCAAACAAGAATTATGTTACAATTATTTTGATTGAGTAACTATTGCTCACCGATCAACAGGCCGAATATTGTTAAGGCAACTGGCCATAACTTATTTATAACTTGCGGGTTGATCATTGTAAGTCAGATTACCATTACGGTTTGACAATGATCGTGGATTGTCGAAACGTGTCAGTAGATTTCGCTGACATTAGTTTTGCTATGTTGTACAACGAATTAAATAGAAGAGAACGGGAGATTATTTTAACCTCATAAACTTGATTTATGTTTTAATAGTTTAAATAAATTTTTTTATTAAAATACAGAATTAAATTTAACTAAAAATAGTAATCATTTAGTAGAAGTAAGTAGCATCTGTTAAATAACTGTAAAACTAATTTTTTTCATTTGTGTATTTTTAAAGTAAATTATACATAATTTCCCGCATAGTTGAAATTATAACCTGTCACAAAACGCAAACTTATTGGCAGGTAACCAAATAAAAAAACAATAAACACCTTTTAATCATATTTTTGAGCTTGCAAAATACACCAATCCCTCTGTTTCCAACCAATATCACACCATAGAAAAACTACAGTAAGGCTCAAGTAATAACGTGTTTGGACAACCTACGTCATAATTAGAGGATTACAGCAAACTGGCTAACGAGAAACAATCCGAAAATAATTGTCGAGACGCATCAGTAAGTGTGACTTATTGTAGTTTTGCTTTGTTGCGCGATTGGTTAGAGGCGAGGAGATTAGTGTTTATCACAATCTCGCAAACTTGCTTTTAAATTGTTTTCACCACCCGCGCAATCAATGAATGTTTAATTGTAAAATAAGCATACCTGAACAAAAGACATTTCTGCACAATTATTATAGAAACAGGTTTTCTGCTAATTTAATCAAGTAACTTCTGCATTCGTAATAGAATGACAAAACCCATGCACCAATATTATTTAAAACTCAAGAGTAAACACAGTATGATGCTCGATGATCCTTTGACCGACTCGTCCTTACGGACTGATATCAACACATAAATTTAAGTTCTTGCAGTTTGCTCTTTATTTTGTTAACATTACCCTCTACCTCTTCCAAATTCAGCATTTGAAAAGTAAAAATGATAAATGAGTCAAGCTTTTTTATGATTTAGAGTGAAAAATAAAAGACTGTCCGTTCATACGTTCAACTTACTAGACTTGTTCAAGTCCTTAATTCTGATTGGTTAAAATTATTTAATTTTTGCAAGCTTAATTCCAAT
Organism: Eudiplozoon nipponicum; assembly: GCA_029291075.1. Lineage (NCBI taxonomy): Eukaryota > Metazoa > Platyhelminthes > Monogenea > Mazocraeidea > Diplozoidae > Eudiplozoon > Eudiplozoon nipponicum. Next base: position 32,592 of record JAQBSW010006400.1, on the reverse strand, counting down.
TGACACTTTAGAATCCCCTTTACTAATGAGCTTGACGCTTCCACATTGTAACAACGCCAAATATCAATTACTTTTTAAGTTAATAAATACAAGTATGAAAACTCACTTTTACAACTTAATAAAAGAGATACCGACTGCTATACTTAGCCGCAATACTATTTTTTTTATTTATTACAAGTGTAATTCAAATAAATATAATTAAACCAGACAGTGAGTAATGTCTAGCTGAACAACGAGAGCCAATGAAACATAACAGTGAATTCTAATTATTCTCCAACTTTACCCAAAGCCGCAAACAGTTATGCAATTTTGTATAGCGTATCACGAACCTATATATAAGCTATCTGCAATCACGAATAAATTATGCAATTTAAGGCATTAAATACTCTTTCAGATTTATGAATGCTTCAATTTAAAAACGTTAGATTATTTGACAGATATTATTCAAGGAAATGGGCCACCATATTCTATTTTCGAATAGAGAAAACGGTCGCTAGCTAAAAATTCTGGACAGCCAACCGTCAGAAACTATTTTTTAAATATTTTCCATCAGGTAAGGTGTGGTATTTATGCGTATGGTTAGTGGATAAATTCTAAGATATGAAATAGTTTGAATTTTTTTGCTTTAATTTAAAAAAATAAATTAACTAAAAACGTCAGACCATCTTATGAGATATATATATATATATATATATATATATATATATATACTTGATCATGAGCATTTGATAGATAAATTAATTTTCCGAATTTAACCTTTTTAAATAATGCATGCAAGTTGGTTAAATCACACTTGTGAAAATTGTCAAAAGGCATCGACCATCAAATTTGAGGTTAAACTTATTCTACGACGGTATCAGAAAAATCTTAGACTTTGATAGCAGCAACATACTTTTTTGACAATAAGCTCTATTCCTATTGCCGAATCTTACAACATTAGATTACTCTTGGTGTGGTGTTTGAGTTGCGTTTGTTACAAACCACTTTAGAAAATGTTCAAATTATCATCCATGTTCAGCTTTAGGGCATCACCGCCAAGGATTTCACCAATAACCTTCAATATAAATAAGTAACTCAGAAAGAAATTTCGATAAATCATTCAACGTAGCACTTATTTTTTGCTGTAAGTATAGTAAAAATTACCTTGGTGTAGCAAAAGGAAAATCTGTAACAAAATACGACATCGATTCAGTGATCACTTTATTAAGAACAAACAACAGAACAAAATTGAGAGTTCAGTCGTAAAGTTAATTGTGTTGTATTCCGACATCGTTTTAATATAAATTACACCAAGCAAAAATGGCATACGGAAAGCTACATACAAGAAATAAAGATTAAATATATTACGTTTGAGTGTCCTAAATATAAGTTAATATTAAAAATCAGCCTCATCTGTCTCAAGAAGAATCGATTTAATAATTTATTCTGATTGAATTCGCATTATGCAATTATGCATTAGATGTTGCGAATCTGCCGCGAAAAGGGGTAGAACATGAGCATGACTGTTTCGAAATCTGGTTCTCTTACCACTAAACCAACCTGCAAACACCGCAGTCAATCTTCAGTTATATTCTAACTAAAGTTTTTTGTTAGCATTTGCTTTGAAGTTGAGTCTATAAGGTGGTTCGTGGTTAGGGAACCAAATTCTGAATCAGACGTGTCCAGGTTCGTATCCTGTCCGCGACAAATTCTGTAGAGTACGTGACGAGTCCCCAATAAGGACGAAACTGGTCTACTGGATGAATTTCCTTTTCTACACTATAAAATGCTTAGTTTATATTGAAAAATATATGTACGTAATGAGACAGGTATAAATATGAATTTTGTAATCTTGATAAAAAATAAGTTTTAATCAGTTCATTGAGCTTCAATTCTAGATCAAAGTATATAGATGCGGTTGACATAGCATGACTAAGGTATAAGTTAGCTATTGTGGTCTATCTACTAGAGTATGACTGATTCTATAATACGTAGATCTTGACTAGTTTCACGGACTACTGCATGCAGTAAACAAGCCAAAGTGCATTTGGTGTAGACTAATTTAAATAGCCTCATTTCCAGTAGGCCTGTAATGTCCATGCATTTGTCAGTTTAATACAGACATTTTTTAAAGATATGCGCGACATGTTGGCCATTTAAAATATTATCTATATTTTAACTTTAAAACATGAAATAATACAGAAAATTCCACAAAAAATTAAGTAAATAAAAAACTCCAAGATGAAAATGTGGAGGCAATATGTCAGGTATCACTAAAGTTGTGTCCATAAGGGGTAACACGACGATTGATACAAAATATGGCATATTTATTAGCAGTATAGCTATATACATTGTGAAAGCAAGCATCATTACAAACTGAAAAACAATACGACCAAACAGATTTTCCAGCTCTCTTTATATAATGTTATTGCATATAATGCATGTTGTCAGAAGATAAAAACTGAAATCAAACTAACTTTAGACCAATTAACGTTTGAATTGCGCCATTACTTTTGTCTGCATATTACCATAGATCAAGTGGTTGGAATGTATTATCATCAGCAAAATCATTTTACTAGATTCCACACGAAATGCAGTTACGCGTATATTTTAAACACCACACGTAAAGAATAATTGCAAAAATGTCGAAGTGTAAAATTATTGAGACACAAAAAAATCATGCAATTATTATAATCATGGTTGCGATCTTGATATAAGCACCTGACCCATTAATTACTTACATATGGCAGTATAAATTAAGAATTGTATAGTGTAGTAAAGGCAATTCATCCAGTAGATCGGTTTTGTCCTTATTGGGAACTCATCAAGTACTGGCCAGAATTTGCCGCGGACAGAGCTCGAACCTGGGCACGTCTGCTTCGGAATCTGGTGCTCTAACCAATGAGCCACCCTTGATGAATGTTGAAGTATAAATGTTGCCTATATTGGTTAATAGTATAATATGGTTCGGTAAAATAAGTAAATTTCGATTATAAACAGGATACTATGCATAACGCTAAATTTTCCATTTAAAGTGTACATCAAATATAATTTAATCTAAAGTAGAACAGCAGAGCGACTTGTGTATAAAATCGTCACCAAAGGTAACTCCTGTATTAAGCATTAAAAATCTTATTCGAATCGAGAAATAAGATAGACTACTGTTGAAGTCAATGATTTTAAAATCATATATTCTTTGTTCCGGAATACACTAAACAATTCTTAATATATACTGACATATATAAGTTATTAATGGGTCAGGTGATTATATCAAGATCGCAACCTTGATTATAATAATTTTTATCACCGACCGCGCAACCGATGTTCGTTTAAAATCATTCAAGTTCGTAAATAAAAGACCAATGTAGCAGGTATCATATCCATATAATCGCTTGCGTCTGTGACAAGCTGCAATATTTCGCAGAAAATACTTTAATTGACTGTTCTAAACAGATTTTACTATTTCGACGCCAAAACGGCATGCCGCATAAATGTTCTACTTCGAAACATAAATGTGCAAATTACATTTTATGGTTGAATATAAACCAATTTCGAACATATCTATGCTCATTACACCTATAATTAGAAACTTCTTACAAAACACAAATAACTGGTTAACAGTTTCAGATGATTAAATCAGGGAAATTACACATGTTTACAGAATATAGTACAATCAAAAGTACATTTACAAATTGTCTAAAAAATATATAGATATTTATTTATAAAACGTAAATACGTACAATATTTTTAACAAATACATATTTACGTTAAAAGTTTTATATTATATTATATATATACATATATATATATATATATATGAGAAAAACGAAACGTAATCCATGGTATAACATGTTTTTAAATCTTATTTCTACCAGTATCCACAACCATTATACTGGATTCGTTAATATTTTCGTTCATCCAATCCCAACTGTACATTTGTCGTAGCCAAACCCCCTAAGCTATGTATGTCTTTGTTTCGCGCAATTTAGACAATTTCTTTTGCCTAACGCTATGTTGTGTGTCATCACTTTCATTGTGAATGAGTCCGTAGTTTAAGGATCTGTCGTATTTTGCTATTTTTGATGGCCTGTTAGTTATTATTTTGTAAATTGCGCAAAACAATAACAGAAGGAGCTAAGATAGGATTGGTTACGACAAATGTACAGTTGGGATTGGATGAACGAAAATATTAACGAATCCAGAATAATGGCTGTGGATACGTGTAGAGGTAAGATTTTTAGTAAATGTTATCCCATGGATTATGTTTCGTTTTTCCTCATATTTTTAAAAAAATGGTGAAACTGGTAACGATAAATAATTAATTGAATATAAGAGTATATATATATATATATATATATATATATATATAGAGAGAGAGAGAGAGAGAGATATTTTTATTATTCATTAATATAAAATATGCACATGAACATTCCAGATATATATGCAATTCTATATATATATATATATATATATTCTTTGAAATGAGCTTTAATAAATTATTAGAGTCTTCCTGCAAAAGTAAAAAACAAAAGAATTTTATCAGATATAAGAGAATTTTCGTATCTCTGAATATCTACTAATGAACATATCATAAGAGAGTAACAGTAAAGAAGATAGAAATATGTGAACATAGAAAGGTAAAATAGAAATTGCAACACATTCGTTCTCTCATACTCAATGCTAAAGCTGCTTATAATCCGGCTGCACTATAAGGCTAGCCCCTTGCTCTCTTTTGCATTTAGTAATTTCTTTGAATGCTACGCCTGGAGAACATACGTGCGATATTTCGATGATGTGTTGCGCAATAGCAGACGTGTATTCACCATTTGATTTAAAACAGGCGTTTAAGTTGCAATGTTCTCTCATTCGAGTAATTAACCGTCATCCAGACGTAGCATTCAAAGTAATTACTAAATGCAAAAACAAAAGGGAGCTAGCCACATACGAAGCCTTATGGATAAACAAATTGCAGCCGGATTTATGTAAGCAGATGAAGCGCGTACAAGCATTGAGCTTGAACTGGATGTGACGCACGCAATTTGATTGGTTTCTATTTTTCACACTCTCTCTATGTTCACATATTTCTATCTTGTTTTACTTTCCAATTTTATATATAAAGATATGTTCATTAGTAGATATTTGAGAAGACCATGCGAAAGAAAATTTTCTTATATCTGATAAAATTTCTTTTTTGTTTTTGCACACAGGAAGGGTACAATTCTATATATATATATATATATATATATATATATATATATATATATATATATATATATATATGGAATATTAAGAATTGTTGAGCAAGTATAAAGTTTAAGAATACTTGTTTTAGTTAGCAATTATTAATTGTAGGAATGATTATAACAAATATTATATAAAATTTACAAACTTGAAATAAATATCCAATCACCCGTACAGACGCGTTTAGACTATCAAGGTTCAACGTTCGAGTCCAATACCCACCTGGCTCACTAGGAGTAAATTGCAATAGATATATAATATATTTAACTTAAAATGTGTCTCCGCTCCTCCCCCCCCTCCTCCACGTAGTTCCATGTTGTAATTTTTGCTGTCTGTAATGCCGACTACATAATATCAAATCTGTCACAAATCTGACATGATTAGTGCATACCACATATCTCTAGTAGATATGCAATTAAGCATTTAGAAATCGTTCTAAAGGCGATAAAATGCGTTTCCCCACGTACTCCCTCGTATTAATTTTAACTGTCAGAAATGTTGACTACGCGATATGAATCTTGTTAAAAATTGGGCATTATTAGTGCTTACGCAATCTCTAATAGTTATGCAATAAAGAATTTAGAAATTGTCCGTATAGCAATAAAATTTATGCAAATCAAGTTTAGCGAAACACAAATCAAATAAAGGTAAGCAATCACAAAATGTGGCCTGTTATCATTTGCGTATATGGTTATTTAAATTTGAGCACTGAAAAGAGAATTCGTTGGAATTTACATGGGACCGTGAGTTTATGAATAGGTACATTAAAAATCATTATATCATCAGTCTGGTTTATTGTTCAGAAATCAGATTTGCTGTCCATTTTCACATGACTGTGGGTGTTTTTGCTGTTTTTTAGATTAAAAAAGTGGATTGATATTTATTTCAAGAAGCCAGAGTTGATCAATATAATGTAATTAATATGTTGGATCGCCAAAGGTGGCTGATGCCTTATTTAATGAAATTTTAATAAACAATACAAAAGCGTTTCGTAAAAGCTGTGCGTGATCATCGATATTTTTTACAATATATTTTAACAAAAGAGTATCCATAACTTTTTTCCCAAAAGTAAAATGTTTTTAGTTCATTTATTTAAAAAAACGTTTAAAATCCAGTGTTTCGGTAAGTAGGCCATTGCAATCAATGTTTCGACTTATAGAAGACCTTTAGGCTAAAATGGATTTTTGAATTAGTCATTGACGTCACAGACTCTTTTCATTTATTTGAAATTCTGTTAATCTTAACGTTTTTTACGTCCAAAATTCAGCCACTATATCGAAAATCGACATCAAAGTGCGCTTTTCTATCTTTTAGATGCTCAGATCTGTTTGTGTCTTATTAGTGAAACACATTAAAGTCTAACAGGCGTAGACCAAACAGCATTTATGTTCAGATATTTTACAAGGAAAGGAATTATCCATTTTTTTCTTCCACAAGTGCCCGTATACGTTGCCAATGCTTTAATTTGTTGGCTTTGATATAAAAATACATTGGTTGTTAAATCTTTCACACAGTGTAAAATGAATATTAATATTTGTTTATAAATCTCTTTAGAATTATTTATAACGAGCCATAAAAGGAAGCATTGCGCAGACGCAATTAATCAAAAATTGATTGCACAGGTGGTGGTAATAATTCTTTAAATCAACTTTGCGAACTTGAAGTAAACATCAATCCCATTGTATTTAACCATTCACAAACAAGATAGAAAAACTACCGTCAGTCTCAGTGTTGTTCGACAACTGGTTACATACAATGAGATTGGTGTTTACATTGCGTATATGTTAGAGTTTGCATTTGGAAATTGTAAAAGTTCGCATTTCTTGTAATTTTTTAATACATGTTTTTTTAAAATATTTTACTTAACACTATGCTTTGAATGCCGCCTCATTACGTCGTTTATTTCTTATATCGGAATATTTAAATAAATTATTTAATCAAAATTGAGGTAAGTTCCCCTTTCAAACGAATGGACTAAACTTGCGCAGTGGAATATTTTGAAATAACCTGATCCGTTTTATGCCTAACAAGTTTTTTTACTCACTATCCACATTCTTCATTCGGATATTTCTACACTCATTCTCGAGTGTCTTTCTTAACAGTCAGCTCATGACACAAAAAATAAGCACAAAGTAAGAGAAGTAAAAAATGGAGCTTAAACGGATAAAAGTATTCTAAGGACCAACTAGACGTTTAAAAATTACTGGTTTCACTATATTAGCGTGCGTCTTGTAACTCTGTTTGCTTGTGTTAATAACTAGGAAGCATTCAATTAAATATTTAATTACATGCAAATATAAGTTCTACATAGATAACCTACAGTAAATTATTCACAAATTCCCATTACATGCAATTGATAATTTTTAGAAAATTCTTATCATATGAAATGATGCAATCAAGAGTGTCATCTTTAATTAAGGAGAAAATAAACCTCTAGTAAAATCATACCAAAATAAATTATCAGTAGTGTGTAGAAAAAAGCCAAGTTAAAATATGAATTTAGAATACTGCCTATCAAAAGGAAGATGATAGTAATTTTTTAAAGAAAAGCGATACTTAACATAAAAGCGTATTAATAAGAAATACTCTAGATGAGGGAAATAAGTTAATATACAGAGTAAGACAGAAAAAATAAATATTACATTGTAAAGAATGGTACTGTGAATAATCCTTAAATTGTATAATAGTGAATTTCTAAAGCCCCTTAGAAACTAATCTTACTACAACTTTCTTAAACATTTCTTGAATCTACCACTGGTTCTAAATCGTGCAATCTATACTTCCTGCCAGAAGTAGTTCCTGTGTTTCAAATAGAGCCTAACCATGTTCCCACAATTTTTTTATTCATAATGTAATCTATCGGCATAATTTCGATAGATTCCTCAATAAATCGTGTTTATATTTTACGACTGTACATCATATGTGACAAAAAATATACCAATTAAATGTATGTCCAATGTCTACTGAATAACATCTATTAAAATGTCCTTATTTAAACAAAGTTCTATGTTCCAAACTTCTTAACATATTTGGTCAAGCACCAGATTGCATACGATCGTAATATGTCTAAAAGAACACTGTTCAATAATTTGTTAGAAATTTTAATGGCTAGAGTAAGGATTAGGCTTAAAACGATTCGCACGTTGTGAATTCGTGCTAATGATTTTATCTTCCTGTGTAGTTTAGAGATCGGTGTTAAAATTAATCTACAATCCCCCGTCTTACATTCAGATTTATCTTACTCTGAATTCTGAGTAAATTTACTTATAACATTCATCGTCATTAAACAATCATCGATTACGCGGGCGGTGGTAATAACTCTTCAAATCAAGTTTGCGAGCTTGAAGTAAACACCAATTCCAATGTATTTAACAAGGTGTCGCAAATTTGTGCAAGACTAATAAAGGTCAGAGCTGGATATCTAATTTTCTCTCCATATATATATATATATATATATATATATATATATATATAAACATTGTGGTTTGATCCCCGCTAGTCCGTTTGCCGTCGTACTTTGATGATGAACATGGAAGGTTGAAACGCGTTAGTATCTGTGACTGACAGTAGTCTTGGCGTTTTTAATCGCCATTGTTCCAATTAATTTAAATGGATATCAATTAGCACTGAACATTTCCCGAATTCCGTACAATTCAATCGCACAATATTGTACATTATATAGCCTAATGGTTCTTATTGTCATTTATATAATGACACCTACGTTTAAGTAAAATTGCTCCAGAAAATGAGTAATCATTTTTGGTTGAGTTAGGCATATCTGTGGCGTTTGAAATTTACTATTACTTAATCAATTTTAGGATTATTCGCAATACCATCCTTCATATTTGGGTCCTTTATTTCTAGTTACCTTATTTTATCCATTAAAGGAAGTGCATTATGACGAGTAACATTTATTAAAAAATTTCCATGTTAACCATCACTTTTCCTTACAATATTCATATAAGTAATATTTTGGTAGGCACTTTCCTTAATTTTCTTGCCTCTCCTTGATTTATTTCAGGTTTATATCTTTAGCAGCTTATTATTATTTAATTTGAAATAATTTTTCACAGAATGCAGTTGTATTAATTTGCTCAATTTCTTACCATTGATGCCATCCATGATTACATTACTTTAAACAGTAAGAATGTAACACTTTAAAATGATGTGTGCAAAGGGAATTTGACATTGAATCGCTTTATAATAAGATCGCAAACTTGATTAAAAGTAATTGTTATCACAGTCAGCTCAACCAATGTTCGTTTAACTATATAAATATTCAATTCAATACCACTTCCCCATACTGTGTGGTGTCTGTTCAATAATGACAGATTGGGGATGGTTAGTTGAACATTTAGGTCTAAATAGATGTCATATGAACTCCAATTAAAAGTAAAAAACCCTAACTGAGTTGCATCAGTTAATATATAATTGAAAATTGAGTGTGTAGTGTGCGACAGGGTGGCTCAGTAGTTAGAGCATCAGATTCCGAAGCAGACGTGCCCAGGTTCGAGCCTTGCCAGCGGAAAATTCTGGCCAGTAGGTGATTAGTTCTCAATAAGGACGAAACCGGTCTACTGGATGAGTTGAATGAAAAGTTTTTTTGCGAAACAAGATTAATTTAAATTACCCGATCTGCGTTTTGACTAACGCAGCTTTTATTTTTTCATTAGTTTTCTTTCTTAAAAATATTTCGGCTGCCTTTATCGGCAGCCTTCTTCAGTTGATTAAACAAATGAAACCAATGAAGCAAGCGCGTTATTTCATCTAGCCTTATTATTTATACTTCAGACTGATCTTTCACTAGATATTCGCGTGTCACATGTGTGTGTGTGTGTGTGCATTTCCGTAACTGTTATTTTTCATCTAAGTGAGTCTAGAGTGACAGAAAAAGAATTTACCATTTGCATACGTTAACTATTCGTTTCATACACGCAATGTAAAATGACGTAAATGAGATTGCCCTTACATTTTCTGGTAGGGCAAGACCAATAATTCAAAAACACTCGTCATAAAAACATGCCATGAGTGATAATACTAGAAGTCCGAATGACCAATGCACGTGTGAAATTTTTATTCAAACCACTCAGGTTGTACTCAGGATAGACTTGTTAATAACAGTTTTTGCCATACCATTAAATAAGCGCACGCTACGCATGTGCATGTGTATGTGTATACACAACTAAAAAATTCAGTTTTATATAATTGATACACATTTACGTACATCTAAATGAAGCTGCAGTCAATAGACATTAATTTACCCTTTGCACGCGTCAGACTCATTATTACTTCCAAAGATCAGATTTAGCAATATGCCCATACTTACACGCAGTTTTATGTTCACCTCTTCTTACTTTGATTGGGCGCATGGTCTCACCGACATACTTGAGACTACAACCATTGCATGGGATCTCATGCACTCCTGATGTTTCTAAGGGTTAATCTTTTCTTTCTGGTTAGAGAGTATAGTGCCTAGTGTACGGGGCTGTTTTAAAACGGTTCATATATTTCATTTTAAAGCTATTGATTTCATTTTCCTACTTAATATAGAGTCCGGTAATACCACGACCTTGCACTCTTTCTTCTCCTTATCCGTTTTCATGTACCACAAATTAGGATTACTTTTTATCACGACACCCATTATTGTTGCATTTATTAAATGAAGAGGATAACCATTACCTTTGAATATATCGCACAGTCTACTTAATTCTAACTTCCTATGCTTTCCATCTATTAATACAAGGCTTTCATACGTTACGGATGATAGCAATTGAAATTAAGAAGGATTCCAAAATAAGTAACTTTCCTATAAATATCTCTTCCTAATTTCTGACATCCAAAAATGGTAATTCACCTGATGAATCCCTTTGCAGAGTAAATTGGAGTTCGCTTATTTGAATAGCTAAATTTAAGTAATTTACCATTTCATTATCACCAAGGTTCCAGATTATTAATATGTCATCCAAGAAACGTTGGTAAAATTTTGGTTTCAGTGGAGTCTTTTCCAAAAGATTATTTTCCAAATAATGCATAAAGATATTTGCTATTGGGACCGACAAGGGTTGTCCAATTGGACCACCTCGAATTCTTTCCCAAATTTAAAATAAGTGGAGGACATACATATACACATCATCTCCATGACGTTTCTAATCGTCATTTTTCTTCCTTGTAATATTATTGGTTTCATTTGTTAAACTTGTGAGAATGAACCTACTGAAGAAGGCTACCGATAAAGGCAGCAGAAATATTTTTACGAAAGAAAACTACTGGATGAATTGTCTTTTCTACACTATACAATTCTTAGTTTATACTGGCAAATGTAATTAATTAATGGGTCAGGTGTTAAGATGAAGATCGCAAACTCGATTACAGTCATTTTTATCATAGTCCGCGCAACCAATGTTCGTTATATTATAAAAATGTTCATTTAAATACCACTTTTCCATGTAGCGTGACCTTTGCTATATAATGACAATGTTGGGATGATTAGTTGGTAGTTTGGGTCTAAAGGGATGCCATAAGAGAAAGATTAGTCAAGAAACTTTAGTTAGCATACAACTGAATATTGTGCGAAGTGCGCGTAAGAGTGGCTCAGTGGCTAGAACACCAGATTCCGAAACCAACGTGCCCAAGTTCCAGCCTTATCTGACGCAAATTCGGAACAATACATGATGAATTGCAAATAAGGACAAAACCGGTCTACTGGATGAATTACCTTTTTAACAATTTACAATGTTTAGTTTATACTGGCAAATGCATGTACATAAAGGGTCAGGTGTTCATATGAAGATCGGAACCTTTATTATAGTAATTAAATCACTTTAGTTTCACTTTCATGAACGTGTATACGATTGTATTAAACTACTTGCCTCATTAAAATGCTCATACACACGCATGCAGGATGCACGAATATCTAGTGAAATGTCACCAATTTTTGCAAGATCCGCCAGTGATGTAAATTTCAATAAACCGTGCGAAACGAGAAATACACGCATTTTCCTGTGTAAATCGTAGATATCCTGCAAAAATAATTTAGCGCGTCAAAATATTTTGAGCCAAAAATACATATATTTTGCTTATGCTGGCTCAATATTTAAGGCATATTCAAATTAACTTAGATGGTGAACAGAAAACTTAGATAAAATTTTGGTTATAAAGATAAATAATAGGCACAAATTGTAACCGCAATTATATTATAAATAAATTTAGCAAGCATAAGAGGTAAAGATTCTGGAGCATTTTTGTTAGAAATTTACTTAAAAAATAAAAACAAACAAAATTTGGAATTAACTGAAGCACGTAGATTAACCGGTTAAACGATAAATTAACACCATAATAATCGACGGCTAAATAAACCCTACAATTATAACATTTTCTACACACAGAAGTCAATAAAGACTATCGTAAGTCATTAATCTAGGATGTATTTAGTGATAAATTGTAAAAATTTCAACACAAAAATCAGAAAAACTAAGATAAAATCTTTTTAAGTCGTAAATGTGTTGCACGAAAATAAATAAACAATTAAATATTACTTAAATCAAGTTTGCGAGCTTGAAGTAAACACCAATCCCATTTTATTTAAACTTATGTCAAACAACATAGTAACTATATATATATATATATATATATATATATATATATATATATATATATATATATATATATATATATGTTGTGTGTATTAGAGAAAGTGTCTGTGTATGTGCGGTTATATGTCGAAAGCTGCACGAAGTTAATGCTCGTGACTGCGTACAAATTGTGCAGTCGAAAGGTTCAGTAAAGAGCAATGTATGCGAGGCTCTTAGATATGAGATACGCATATCTAATTTCGCTATTCAGTTTGCCATCGTACCCGGATGATGATAATGGCAGGGTGGCTCAGTGATTAGAGCACCAGATTCCGAAGCAGACGTGCCCAGGTTCGAACCTTGTCCGTGGCAAATTCTGGCCAGTACGTGATGAGTTCCCAATAAGGAAGAAACCGATCTACTGGATGAATTTCCTTTTCTACACTATACAATTCTTAGTTTATACTGACAAAATGTAAGTAATTAATGGGTCAGGTATTTATATCATGTTAGCAACCTTGATTATAGTTAATGTTATCACCGCCCGCGCAACCAATGTTCGCTTAATTATTAAAAACTATCAGTCTAAATAAATGAACAGAAAACACTATTCATGAATGCATTTTTGAAACATGCACTTAGTTATTAATTTGTGTAAAATTTTTTTACTAAAATAGTCTTTAAAATTAATTAACTATTAATTTTACTTACCTTGGCCTTGGCCATTTGTTAGCTGATATTAATGTTAATATCCTTGATAAATTACATTTCTTCCACTACAATAATATTTCATTCCGTATTTAAACTATTGATTTTCTTCTGCAGAAATATATATTGTAATATCTTTAGATTTGGTTTCAAACTTCAATCTTTAATTGTGAAATTCGTTATATATAGAAATACTTCAGTATCATATTTAGTTAAAAGATCAATGCTTGTGCGATTAGTGATAAAGAGTAATTCAATCACATTTACGAGCCAAATATATGTATACATTTGTCATTGCATAATTTGTAAAAGGCAATTTATCCATTAGTCCGGTTTCGTCTTTATTGAGAACTATTCGGGAATTTTCCAGTATGTGCTGCGGACCGGTCTCGAATCTTGACACATCTAATTTGGAATTGATTACTCTAACCACTGAGCCACCCTGCCGCACACTAAACACAATTTTCAGTTATACACTAACTTAAGTTTTATGTTAGCTTTTCCTTAAGGAGGAGCTTATCTGGCACCCCTTTATACCTAGGGTTCCAACAAGCCAACTCAAATCTGTCATTACCGAACAGGCAGCACGTCAACCAGGAAAGTGATATTGAATTAAAGTTTTATACAATAAAGCAATCATTGCGTCTGTAGCAAAAATCTTGTGGTTACTTGAAGAGTTCTCAATAAGGCGGAAATCGGTCTCTTGTATGAGTTCATGTTGTGTTCGCAGTAGTCAATTGTGGGACAATGGATAGCACTTAAATACAGTTTGTTGTCGAGAACTAATATATATGCAAGTGTGTATTAGGTGTTACGAACCTAGCAACAAATTAGTTCCATTTTGACCAGAAGAATAAACCAAAGGCAGCATGAACGGAAAGTATAATCTCATGCACATTCGTTTCGTGCTTTCTGGTGACTCATCAGTAGGAACCGGTATTACGCCCTTTAACCACTATATATTTGGTAGAAGAATGTGGAATAATAGGACGTTACAATCTCCTAGACGAATGTGTAAACCTGCAATAGTGAAGCTAACATCATTTAAAGTCAACGACAATACGACTTCAACGCTAACTCACACTATATAATATATATATACCGAGTCTGTAAAAGATACTAACACTATGGCTATTTTGTAAGTAACCGATAGCAACATTATAATACCGAAAAGGTGCATATTACTAACACTATGATAACACTCATAGATCGGTAAAATCTTGATTCTTTGACATATTAAGATGTACAGCTTCTCTTTTGCATTGATTGATGTTTTCACACACAAATGCTATCACTCTGAAGGTGACCACAATTATATTATCCGAAAATGATGTTGAACCAAGTATTTCCGATTTTTCCCAAATTTTAGGGACTTTATCTCTATTCCCATCTTCAGGATTAACACCATACTCATAGAAAACACAACTTGTGACAAATGTGATATCCTCATTCAAGACTGATCTATTTATATTTATTTTACATCCTAAAGTATTTCTGCCTGCCCTAGTACTCGGCGTTAATAACTGTCATCATATACTCACTTGTATACACGAAAATACACACACACAAACCTATACCAACATGTATGCGTTCTCTAAACATAAGGAAGCCATATTTATTAACATACATGTCTATCTGTGATGTCATTACTTTCTAATTAATTTTCCAGACACGTAGAAAGCTCAAGCAAATTTTCATTTTCATTAAATTGCAGTATTCCTAAATTTCCAGATTTACCCAATCACATCCAACGTGCAATAGGTTATAGAGGGAGAGTTTACGCAACTGTTGTAGTATTATTCTATTGTTTGGACAAGACTTGGTTAAACATCATTTCTAAAAAATCTAATTGTGGACGACACCTGCAAATGTACAAGAACAAAGATTTTACCGACCTACGAGTGCTACCAACTGTCTCGCAATAAACTATTGCGGAAACAATATGAAAGATGACAGCTTGGAAACGACAATTATGGTATTCGTTATTAGGAATTGCGCACATATTATCAAATTAGCTCTAACAAATCAGAAGAGTATACAAAAGTCAGCATTAACGAATCGTATAACCTCAAGTAGCCGCTTTTAATGCTCACTGGCGACTCATTAGTCAGAGCCAATACTGCTTCCTGAACCCACTCTATATTTCGGTGAGTAATGTGAGCCAATTGGATGGTACAATCTCCCATACAAATTTGTAAATCTTCAGTAGTGGGCTAGCCTCAATTAAAGCCTCCGACAAAGCAGCTTCAAAGCCAAATCACTAGCTATAATATATATATATATATATATATATATATATATATATACTCTCTTAATATATATATACGAGTGCTACTTTTCCGAGTGTAGTTTTTCGTTTCATCTTGTTGCGCAAATTTGTATTCTTCACATGGTAACAGAGCAAGTGTGGATTGCAGTGCTGAACGCTCATGTTGGTTGGAAACTTCTGTCACCGTATGCGCATCTGTTTTTTCGTCTTCGGTTTGTTGCCAAAACGATTGAATGCTTGTTGATTCTAGTCGAGGGCCTGTTCGGTCTTGTCTGGATACTAGTAAATTGTTGTTGAAATTTGTTATTCGTGGCCAGTCGATTAGAATATCGTGCTGATGAAACTTTTGCCTATTTAGGTCAGGTGCTTGTTGTTTTATATAAAGGGCTTCATAAATAAAAAATAATTTTTCTGATATATATATATATATATATATATATGCCAAGCCAGTAAAGGGTGCCAAAACTATGGCTATTGTGTCAGTACCTGTTACCGATTCGGTACATGGTACCAACACAATGTAAATTTTTCATTGTCCACATTCTGATTAAAAATGCAATGATAATCAAAGTTAGAAATTGCACACAAATAAATTATAAAGCCAACATTTGATACTACGAATATTATTAAAAGTCGTGTCCCAAAAGAAATAAAAGTTCAGTTAATTTAATAAATAAAGCTCATGATAAACAACACAATTCCAGACATACCAAGAACACGCTCGACTTCCGCGTCCAACCAACAGCGTTTCTGTGAATCAGATTCCACACTGGATTCTGCTAGAGCGGAGTCTTCACTTGTTTGTAATGAAGTCTGAGAATTATATCTAAATAAATTTTAAACGCAAAATCCATCAAAGGTATGATAATTGAACTAATTTAACATAAATCGCGTTAAAATACTAAAAGCGGTAAATACATTTAAATGATGATATTAGTGCAGTACAATCACAAAGTTTACCCAACTCGCGATTCTCTTTAGTCTTTTGTTAATTATCAATAGTAGCTCCGCGATAAAATGTTGGATCCTCGTTTCCAGATAGACGCCGTCGCTGTCTCCACCGTGGATTTGTGCTCATTGGTTCTGACACTCCAAAGATTTACACGCCTACAGTACTTAATGGCGACTCATCAGTAGGAGCAGGTATCACGCCCTTTACCCACAGTATATTTGGGTACAGGAAGGTACAATCTCCTAGACGAATGTGTAAACCTGTAGTAGTGAAACTAACATCATCAACATATAATGCACGAGATTATAATTTTCGTTCATGCTGTCTTGGGTTTATTCTTCTGGTCATAATTGGACTAATTTTTTACCAGGTGCACAACACCTAATACATAATTGCATATATATATATATATATATATATATATATATATATATATATATATATATATATATATATATATATATATTAGTTATCCGCAACATACAGTATCTAATGGTTTTATGGTTTTACTTTACTTAATAAATCAAAGTTATTTCGTTCCAAAATGCACATAAGCATTTTGCTACTGTTTGTGGCGGAGAACTAATATATATGCCATTATGCATTCGGTGTTGCGCGCCTAGTAACAAATTAGTTCAAATATGACTATGCTGTCTTTGGTTTATCCTTCCGGTCATATTTGAACTAATTTGTTACTATTCGCGCAACACCTAATACATAAAATGCACATAAACTTATCGGCCATAATGAAGGCTCAGCGGAGCCAATTCCTAGAAAATCGTTCTGTCTGTATAATTGACGATTAAAACGGAATTGAATATCTGAACATAAATTCAATAGATTCAATCAGCTAAAACATTAGTAAATAACGACCCAACATCAAACGAACGCATCCCATGACTTGCAAATTTCAATTGGCCATCGTTTCCAAAAAAACTCAAAGGTATCTCTCAAAATGTACAAATAAGGGCAATTTTAATAATACAGCCAAAAATTTCGCCAATTCATGCGTTGGCCTATTTACCATTAAAATAATTGGTCTCAACAGAATGCTATTTTTAAGTATCTTTGGTAAAGCGTACAATCTTGGTATTTGTCTTCTAATCGGTCACAGCTGTTTGCGTTCAGCACGTTTGATCCATCCTATTTGTAGGAGGTAGAATAACACTGTCGAAATGACTTCATCGTTTTTCGTTAATGCTGACTTTGGTATATCCTTTTGGTCCTATTTAAACTTATTTGTTAATAGCTAGGTCATGCCAAATAAAAGATTGTATATATTCTAGTTCTCCGCAGCGTAAAATGCGTAACTAAAAGATGTGTATTGATGTTGAAAATTAGATAAACCTTCTAAACAGTATGAAATCTTTGTTTTAAAAGTAAATTAAAAGTTTATTTCTTTAAGAAGGCCTTGAAATGTGATCACTAACTGATCGTGTTTATGTTTTGAAGCACGCGTAAATCCTGAACGCTGAGTTTTTTCAGCTCCATATATTAAAGAGAGATAAAGATTTACTCGTATGAATATGTCATTTTTAAAAATTTGAATTGCTTTCTTCATTTTTATTATTGTCTTTCCACTTGCCTGCTTTTTAAACTCGTGATTTACCTAATCCATTGAATGTAGCCAATGCTTAAGTAAATTATGCAATTATATAGATTTAATAAAAATACAAAAGCAAACGATATTTCCTTTGAGACAATCTCCAGTTTTCTATACCATTTTTTATTTTACGGGTTTAAATAAACAATAAAAAAGAGACTGGATCCATTTTTCGACTCCACAATCGCAATGCACTTCATTTTACCAATTAAATATTACTGAATAAAGAAACTATTATTTAACACGCAAAATACTAAATATTATACTTTAATGTTTTTAAATATTTGGCGGAAATTTTCACGAATTAAATATTTTTATTGTATAGAAAAGCTTTCGTTAAATTATCTTAGCCTAAGCATACTACATATCGCTTTCTTTTTAAGATGTGCCACTCAGAAGAAACACCTTTCAGTAATATAGCATTTAATAACCTTGAAAAATGATTACTTTCTATCTTTACTACTAATAGTAGAAGTTAATATTAAACGAAACCTAAGGCATTCATAAGGAAGACAGTTAAATTGCCATTGTTTATCAGGTATACAAAATCGTATTTTCTAATGCATGAGACAATGAAACTTACTGAAAAATAACTTTAATGATAGTTATTTAGTTTAATAAAATCTTCATATTTTACATGATTTTTATTTCATAATTTCGTTATTTTTAGTTCTGTTTCAAGCTTGATAATTTATTTTCTTCCATGAAAAGTTAAATCTACTAGTTTGTGAGTTACACCTAATAATATGTTTGCAACCTTTATGCAGAGCTTATGTTAATTATCAATATTCATACCATCTGCTAAATTATTTATTATTTATGAAAGACATATCTTTAATGAAGGAAATGCACAATTTCATGCCCAACATAAATGGACATTAAATTCTAGACACTGCCTGGTGAGTTCACATTAAGGCCGAAACCGGTCTATTTTCTTAATTTGCACTCTCCAAAATATACAATGCTTTGTCAATACTGAAAAATGTATAAATAATGGGGTTGATTTAAATATCAAGTTCGTAACCTTGATTTATAACAGCGCGCACAATCAATGATCGGCTAAATATGTAAGTTATCGTTAATTTTAAAAGAAGTATTTCAGTTAAATTAGCTGCATTGTAATTAAACCTTGGGTCGCTCTCCTATCCGCTTGACAGATGTACAAATCCGGAAATCGCAAAACACAAACAAGAAATACAGTAATGCTTCTTTTACAAACGATAGAAAGACGAAAATATATTTTCACACCAGGCATGGTACACAACACCAATTTGATACTGGAGGCAAAAATGTTGATAAAGATAAATAATTCATCGTAAAATTGATGAAAGGAAAATGCTTCTCACCTGCATTTTAAAATTGTACTATAGAAAAGTGGTACGCCTTCGCAATATGTTTACACAAAAGAAAAAATAAAAAGATGATATACTCATTATAAAAGTTAAAACTATAAAGCATAAAAGCAGAACTTGGTGACAACAAAACTGCAGCATACCAAGGATATTCCAAAAACAGTGAATGTAAAAAGTGCTATGGGCACTAAGAAAGAGAGAATGACTATCCACATCAGTATGCAGCCATTGATATGCGATTATGGAAAAACCGCCAAACAACAGTAGAAACATAAATGTCACTCTGCAATTGGGGAATAGTGGGTAAATTCCAGCTAGTTTAATATAGTGGAGAATTACGCGCATCACAAGTGCCAAATTTCCTAATTATGATGTTAATTTCATCAATTCCCCTCATCTTCCTGATTAAACATAGTTTACAAATTTACGCGTCAATGCAGTAGCCAGAATATGGGCTGTCCAAAATTTTATTCATTTAAAAGATCTAGTGAACTATAGGTTATCCGAATGGGAACCGCTCCAACCGACTAATTCACCATAGAAAAAAAACTGAGAATCAGAATACTACACAGGGTTGACAAAGTTTAGTTTGCTATAAAATAAACCAATAAAGAAATATGCATGCAAATTTGGGAAGTTGCGTCAATAAAATAGGAAAACCTACACTTAAACATACAAATCTTTAACAGATATGACATCCTGTTTAGTGACACCTTAAATGATCACATCCTCAATTATAAAAATAATTTAAACTTCCTCATCTGAAAAAACGTCAATCATAATTGAACAATTGGTTGTTAAAATCTGTAGGTGACCGATATCAACAAATGTTTTATAAAGAAAAAACAACCACTTAAACGGTAGTGTGTGGCATACTAATTATAAATACCAACACATTTAAACGCGCAAAAACTTCTGAATAAATTTAGAAAAATATTAATGAAGCATGTCCTATCAAAATTGATTGGATATGCAGGTACTTATTTCCCTATAGACTATGCATACTGACATAAACCTGAATTAGAGCTTCCGAGAATATATTGTGAATCAAAGATTTATGATATTGAAAGGGAAAATTATTGTTGCAAGCCTCGGTGCAAGTAAACTATTTCGAGAATTATTGGAACTGGTTCGGAAGTCATCCAGTAGAAATCTCTAGAAGAATCGAAGGGTAAACATGAGAGTTTGCATAAATAAGGTTAATTTCTTAATAAAGAACCTTTCAGCTACAAAATGCGCAGGCCTACATATTTCCAAAAATCAGCATTCTAATATCATCGATCACACACAATCAATTTTTTTCACATAAAACTAATAAACGAGTACAGACCATTTCGATCAATCCACAAGTAGAAATTTGACATAAAGCAAATTTATTACGCTGGACGGTTTTTACATGCATTGAAGAATTATGAAAATAAGCTGTAATACTTATCAGAAATTCTACTCGAGATATGTGGTATTGACTTTATCACTAGAATTTATATTTCATTTTTATACAGCAGAAATTGACAATCAAACGTAATTGTAATTAAACGAACATTGGTTGCGCGGTTGGTGATAACAATTATTATAATCAAGGTTTCGATCTTGATATAAGCACCTGACCCATTAATTACTTACATATGTCAGTATAAACTAAGAACCAGCACATCGGTTTCATCCTTTTTGGGATCTCATTGTGTACTGGCCAGAATTTGACGCGGAAAGGGCTCGAACCCGGACACGTCTGAGCACCAAATTCCGAAGCAGACGTGCCCAGGTTCGAGCCCTGTCCACGGCAAATTCTGGCTAATACATGATGAGTTCCCAAAAAGAAAGAAACCTGTTTACTGGTCGAAATGCCTCTTCTACACTATGCTATTCTTAGTTTAGACAGACATGTAAATAAGTAATGTTATTTTGTTTTTATCTGTTTCCAAGTTAATCAATAATGATATTTCGACCAATTAAGTTTTTGCATTAGAATTAGTGTATTTTAGGAAGGCGAACTCTATCGTATCATTTTATTAAATCAAGTTTGCGAGCTTGAAGTGAACACCAATCCAATTGTATTTAACCAGTCGTCGAACAATATAGCAAAAATGAAGCCATTCAAATGCATTAACGTGTTTTGACCTTCCATGATCATCATCGGAGTACGACGGCAATCTCACTATCAAGGATCAAACTGCATTGCATATATATGGAAAGCAAAATTAGATATGCGGCTCTAAACCTCTAGTAGCCTTGCATACATTATACGTGATAGGAAATGTCGGCTGCACAATTTCTATACAGTCACAAAAATTAGCTGTTTGTAGCTTTCGCCACACACATATATATGGAAAATACAATTAAACAATAATGCACGACCACTAAAGGTGAGAGCCGCATATCAAGTTATGCTCTACATATATATGCAATGCGGTTTGATCCTCGCTCGTCAGTTCGCCGTCGTACTCTGATGATGATCATGGAAGGTCGAAACGCGTCAGTGCGTTGCGACTGGTGGTATTTTTTAAAGTTCTTCGACGAGTGGTTAAATACAATGTGATTTGTGTTTACTACAAGTTCGCAAACTTCATTTCAAGAATTGTTACTACCACCCGCGCAATCAATTATTGCTAAATTCGATCGAATCAATAATTTTAATCAAGATTGCGATCTTGATATAAACAAATTATCCAATATGTACACACATTTGCCAGTAAAATCTATGTATTATATATTGTGGTAAGGGAAATTCATCTAGTAGGTGGCTCAATGGTTAGAAAACGAGATTCCGTAGAAAACATGCCAAGGTTCGAACACTGTCCGCGGCAAATTCTGGCCAGTATGTGATGTGTTCCGAATAAAGACGAAACCGGTCCACTGGATGAATTGCCTTTTCCACACTATACAATACTTAATCTATACAGCCAAATGTATGTTCATACTGTGTCAGGTGTTTTTATTAAGATGGCAAAAGTAATTGCTATCACAGCCCGCGCAACCCAGAAGAAGTCCGATACATTTGTACTGTGCCCCGTTTACAAAATATGCATCGAAACAGTTGATTGGTAATTAAGTTCATAAAATTTAAAGAAGCAAATACTAAATTAAATGATGGCGGATAATGTTGAAAATCTAGTTTGTCAAACATTCAATGTATTGACTACCACGCAAACTAATCAAGCTCTAGCACAAAAGTGTACAACTAATTAAATAACCAATGAATAAAGACATTGTCAAGAACTCGTTCAAGCGAAAAAACGCCCATAATTTGATCAACAGAATGGCCTAAATTGCGGTTTCAGCAATATCTGCTCACATTCTTTAGGAACAAAAAATGAAATAAAATTAAGGATTTTCTATTAACATTATTGCGACAAAGGATCTCATATTACCGTTTGAAAAAGAACATAGTAACTTTGAAGACCAACGTTTCCAAAAGGTCAATGTTGTAGATTTAGTAAGCTACTGTGCCCATACTGTGACTGACCACGGGAACCTGAAAAAATATAATTAAGCAATTCGTATACTAAAAAAAACATACGAAAAAGTTAGTTATTTATTCCGACTTGCTTACCGACGACTCAACAGTGAGAGCCGATACAACACCAAAACACACGATATAGTTAGTAATCAACCTCTTGGTTTGGCAATAGCTTCACACAGCACTTTTTCATGCACATATCTTTTAAAGTAGCTACTTTTATGAATTCGTAATTAAAACTCAAGAATAAATAAATTATTAAAGCGAAAATGTATTAACAATCTGGTATATACAATATAGTTAAAAAATAAATTAATCCATTTCGCTTGTCACAAAAGTTTCAATCAAAATATTATATATTAAATTCGACTTGAGATCCGGTAAAAAGCAAATGGATTTTCTCTAACTGTGCTGTATATACCTGCTCTTAATATATGAATCGTTTCTCGATTTAAGCCCCTACAAATTTAATTAAATAAATGTGGATATATGAACGGTGAAATTTCATACACGTTCGTGCACTAATGCAGCATTAGGCAACAAACTTTATAAACCCATTAACAAGGCGACTAATTAGACAAATCACTATATATAAAATGTAAAAAGTTTAGAATGGTGTAAACATTATGGATTTTTTCTTGAAATACAGATTAGAAAACATTCTGATCACTCGCTACACCAGCAAAGACCTATACTATGGCCTGGACCTTCATCGGTTAACAAATATTTTTGTAATTTTCACCGAATCATTTTGAAAAAACATAAGTCATATTCTACAAGTTTCGTTAACTGACAAAAAACATTTCTCAGATTTCACACAGCGTAGAATGCAAATAAATAGTTCAAAGAGAACAATTAAAACTTGGCCAAAGTCAGCACGAACACAGGATGTTATTTTATTTAGACGGACATTTCGTGTTTTTTAAAGACTCCTAATTAAGAGACTGCTCTTCGCATGTTTGCATGAGCTAACTTCAGTAACGCAGCTAGACAGAACTGATTCTCTGTTTAAATGAGCATAATTTAGTACGGAAACAAAGCATGGTTATGTATTTAATTATTTGTTCTGCTTAAATTTTTGGGAATATGTACATAAATTCACATAATTTTGTTTTCCAATTTTAAAGGGACTAGTTGATAGTCAGCGTTAAAAATCTATTTATGCTTATTTTCGGTTAAACTACGAAGCTAATGTTTGCTTTCCCACTTAATTTATGACCACTTAGCGTTAACAGGGTTTCCTTGCTTGAGCTTTCGACTATAGGTGTTCAGCGTTTGTACTTTCGTTTAATTAATTCCTCGATTAGTGTGTCAAGTAGAGTAGCCTAGCGAGAAAGAGACAGTTGTGCAGAGACTATATTGTTATGTTTATCACTTGTGAAATTTAGGTTTATATGCCAAAATTATATTTATGTATTTTATTTAAATACACAATTTATGAGGAATTACTTTCGTGAATAGTTATATGATGAGGTTAATAAGCCGACAACGCCTTGTAATTTTTTGTCTTTAAATCCTATTTTTAAAGGCATTACTTAATTTTCTCTGGATTTTTTCATGGAAACTGGGGTAGTCGTTCTAGTCGGAATAGATTGACTATACCAACGGAAGAAGTGCATAAGCCTACAGTATAGAAGTCAGAATAAGAAATTGAGTCGGCTATAGTATAATGGTCCGATTGATCCTCATTTCCAAGTACGCATCGAGTTTGTCTTCTTATTGGCTGGGTGCTTATTCGTCCCCTTCTTCCAAAGGCTGCAACATCGTTTATACCAACCACCAGCTGAAGCCTTCTGAAGAAAGAGACGAAACCGTAACCAACAGATAAGAAGGCATACTGTATGCGCATTTATAAATGACCATCAATCGGATCTTTGCGAAACTGATAGTGCAAAGCGAAAACCCACGGCCGAAAATTGCGGAGATTCAACATTTGAAGCTCGAACTGCGCAAACATTCCTTCTTATTGTATTAGCTATTCCATGCAATGAAATTCAATTAACGTATTTCTTTTAACAAATTATTTGTTGTGACCAGAAGGATAAACCAAAGACAGCATGAACGGAGCTGGTTATACGCCTTTTACCCACCATATATTTGGGTTAGAATGTGGGAAAATTGGATGGTACAAACCCCTATCCTTTTGGTCATAATTGAACTAATTTGTTACTAGGTTGGCAACACCTAATACATAAATGCATATATAAGACAGTTCAAAATCAGTATTTCACTAGTCATATTGATTGTCAAATTGTTGGTGTGATGTGCTTTCTATTGAAAAAGACTTCAGCAAAAAGAAGTCGAAATATCTGGAATAATCAGGTAGACAGTGGATGCAAACACCTTGTGTCGCACCACAAGGAAAAGGTAATTAATCTATTCCCTGTCGTGCAACATGTTTTTTTATATACAGTACTCTTCAGGATAGGCTTGCTTTCATCAAAATTTAGACTAACAACCATTCTGAACACCTGTAGCTCAAGAAAAGATTTACATTTGAATGATATTTTAACTTGGCATACAATGCTTGATGCATACTTGCCAATATATTAGTTGTTCACAACAAAGAATGTATAACTTTTGTACGAGTCGTAACTGTTTGAAATATGGAAGTCAAGGATTTCCAGAGGAGGGGAATAAGTCAAGCCCACGCGAAACCACCTTAGACTGCCGCGAAGGTAATATTTCCCAAAAGAGCCATTTAAATTAATTAACCGTTTTAAAAAATAATAGTAAGTGGACGAATTTAGAGAAACCTATTTTGTTTACTCATCGTACTTGCTGCCTGTTTTGCTGCTATTTGTCTGTGCCGACCCAAGAGGCAGCATCTGTTTGTCACGTCGCTCCTTTCGAACAGCTTGAATTTCTTCCTGTTTTCGACGAAGAACTTTCTGTTGGTGCTCAGATTTGATTTCCAGTTGCCGAATTCTCTCTTGGTCACGTTGCTGTTTTTGCTAATTTCGAATTGGAATACAAATTTGTTTTTAAACATATATATTCATTTTTTTAGGCAGTGATACAGGTGCCTTCCGGTTCATTCAAACAAAAGGCAAAACAAGTTGAATTTCTCATATTCATTTTGATGTTAACGCGCATATTTAGACTCAAATTAGCTACAGGTAACTGAATTACTCAACTTTATGGCGTGCATTGTGTAATTGATGAACTTTTAAATAGAATGCATAAAATAAGGAAAATGAAGTAAATAACATTGTACGCATTAATGTTTTACTGATTTAAACAAAAACCTCAAGTCACATGATTTCGATATCAAATGACTGAAAGCTAAGCAAGGAAAACGAACAGTGCCAAATGTCCGATATAGCCAAGATCTTACGAAATAAAATCCTAGCCAGTACTATAAATCACATGATTGTAGTTTAAAGCATCAACCCAGAGGCAGGGGAAATACTAACTTTGCCTTCAAAATATGCTACTACAGCGTTTTAATAGCCAAAATCCATAATGCCAACTTTTTACCACTTAGCAGGCTTTAGATCCTTGCTGTTTATTTTGTTTCATCGCTGATGTTTCGGAACGTCTCCATTCTCTATTCTCTGTCATAGTACATGTAAATACACGTTACCTCACAACTCGAATTAAATTTAAACGACAAGCATACGGTCAAGAAAGTACACTGGTGATTCATCAAAACTTTAGAAAACGCATAAGAAAATGTACAACTAACGAAAATTCAACTCTTTGATTTCCGCACGTGTTGGAGTAGGCAGGTTTATTTAAATGAAAGTCAATTTATATAACTCTAAGCTGACAAGTAAAGATTTTCGTGAGAAATAAATATCACACTGAAAGAAGCCTGTACCAAAATATTTGGACGGAAATAATAATTTGATTTATTCTCTGTGCTATAAGTACTTTTATTGCTTTTACAAACGACTTTCTTGGTTTAAATTATTCACGGTATCATATGAACTTTTTTCAGGTCTTGATGTCTTCCAATATGCGCCCGACTCTGTCATTTTTCACATGTTTTACTGGTTATCTGAGAGGTGAAATTATGTATACCGGAAATTTGATATAACTACAATTTTACTGAGGTAAGGGTTGGTCTGCCATTTGCAGTATATATATATATATATATATATATATATATATATATATATATATATATATATATATATATATATATATTCTTAAGTGAAACAACACAAATAAAAAAGTGGATAAGGCCATTTATTTCGTGAATACTAATCATCTCTTATACAATCATACATATTTATACATTTTGGGTTGTCAATTGGTTATGTTATCGGTGATAAATCTGACTCGTTATTACTGCTGTTTCTTGTTTTGACTAGTAGGTGAGTGTGTATGCGTTTGTGTTTGTGTTGTGTATGTGTGTTTGCATGTAAAGGTCATTCTCGCAGTATTGCGAAGTGATGTCTGAGATCTTGTCATTATTGTTTTGATAACTTGAGAGTTAGCCATTTGTGCAAATTGTTCACTGTTATCTATACAAGTGCTATTTTTCCCAGTATAGTTGATCGTTTCACCCCGCTGCGCAAGGGTGCTATTTTCGCTTGGTAACAACGCTAATGTTGATTGTCGTGCTAAACGCTCACACTGTTTGGAGACTTCTGTCATCGTATGCGCCTCTGTTATCTCAACCTCACCTTGTTGCCAATCCGATAGTACGTTTGTTGATTCTAGTCGAGGGCCTGTTGGTTGTTGGCTGGATACTAGTAGATTGTTGTTGAATTTTGTTATCCTTGGCCAGTCGATAAGGATATCATGTTGATGAAACTTTTGAATGTTAAGTTCAGGTGCTTGTTGTTTTATGTAAAGCACTTCGTAGATAAAAAGTAATTTTTCGGATTTTGCTTTATGTAGAATTGTGTAATTGGTCGAATTGACAGGGTGCCCTGTTGCCAATATATGATCGGAAATAGCTGATTTTCCTGACGGTGGCAAGCCTTTGTTAATCAATTTCTGTGGCAAATGCTGCTGGATTCTGCTTATCAATTGCTTCTTCGTACGTCCGATATATGTGCTACCGCACATACATGAGAATTTGTAGACTATGAATGATTTGGAGAGAATTGGCAATTGATCTTTGGCATCCAACCTCATGATTCTCCGTGTACTGAATGTCATATTAACTTTAACACTGGGAAAGTTGTTCTTAGTTATTCTATTCAGCCGCCGTGCAATTATTGAGGCTGGTATGTCGCCTCTAAATGGTAAGTTTAGGAAAACCTGCTTGCTCGGTGTCCTCTCTAGTACGAATTTGCCGTGGTCTAATGTTGACATCAATGAACCGCTCTGGGTAGTTGTTCATTAGCAGAATATTCCTGACGTAGCCCAGTTCTTCCTCAATCTTGTGTTCAGAGCAGATCTTTCTGATTCTGTTCGCTAGGTTGTTTTCTAAGTTTCTTTTGTGGGATTTTGGCACACTACTGTTGTAATGAATGTATTGTCCAGTGAAAGTGGATTTTTCTATGTATGGCCAGTGTCAAATCTCCGTTTGCTTCTCGAGTGAGTTTGATGTCAAGGAATGGGAAACTGTCGTCTTTCTCTACTTCGAGAGTGAATTTGATGTCTGGATCGACTCCATTTGCTTGCTTGAGGATTTCGGAAGGGTCTGCTGCTTCTGAGATGAACAACAAGATATCATCTACATACCTTTTGTAGAGTGTGCACTGGTCAATTATACCTTTTAGGCTCGTTTTTTCCAGACATGTATATATATATAAGAATATATATGAGAGAGGCGTATATATATATATATATATGTATATATATATATGACGATGGTAACATATATGAAGGAATAATTGGTTTTACTTCACTCACTGATAACATAAAACATATGTTATAGATTTTAAATTTTTAAAAAATTTTAAGTCCTTAGTATTTGTAATGAATTTTCCTCAATTTTCCTGCTCAATTCCTTTGTCCAATGGATAAAAATGAATATTTCAAACCACTATTGTATACTTCTTATTGAGATTACACTCCATACCACTTTTTCGGTATATTTGTAACTGAATAAGTTGGTTATATATTTAAACAATTAATGATTGCGCGAGTGGTGTTAACAGTACTTTAAATCAAGTTTGCGAGCTTGAAGAAAACACCAATCACACTGTGTCTCACTAGTTGTGGAACAACATAGCAAAATTGCCATCAGTCACTCTTACTGACAGACGTGTTTCGACCTTCCATGATCATCATCAGAATACGACGGCAAACTGACTAGCGAGGATCAAACCGCAATGCATATATATATGGGAAGCAAAATTAGAAATATTTAGGTGTTTTATCTAACGTAATACATGTTCACCGAGGAACGGCTGAATTTGGTCTAATTAAACGATATATCTTAGTTAATATGTTTTCCAATTTTAAGTTTGGCATCTCCTGACGCCAAAGGGTTGCAAATTAAAGTGCAAATGGTATTGCAGCTAGAGGATACACTGATTATCATGATTCTTAAGTGCTCAGCTTTAAAACGTTTGGAGTTTATATATTAATTAAAAAGTAAATGAATATTATGCATATAGTTATTTTGGATTCTACAAATATTATTAGTTACATTTACAAGAAAGTAATGTTTTATTGTTAAAATGTTCAATAGTTATATATTTATGGTTGTGGGGTACTAATAAATATGCAGGTGTGCATTAGGTTTTGCGCAACATGCAATAATCCGGTTCAATAAGCGTCAAAATTATAAAGCGAAGTCGGAATTTTTAAATGTGTAATCTGATGTGTATTTGTCTTCGCCTAACATGCAGTGGGTTTTGGATGTATTGTCGGCTTCTACTGAATTTGGTTTATCCTTCTTGTCCTAGTTGAGATTGACTTGTTACTAGATACGCAACATCCAATATATAAATATTCCCAGAGGTTTAAACAAAATAGGTTGCGCGACCGGGAAAGGTTTCATTAACTAGCCTTTTTGTACCCAATTAGGTTTTTTTATTTACTGACCTCAATTTCAATTTGGATTTATTGGCTGCAGCTTTTGGCAGCCTTTTTCAACGAAAATCACAGCCCACAAAAAATTTAACAATTATGAATTCAAGTGGTAAATTTATTTTTCAATAAGTATAAATGAAACAGTTTAAACTAAATTTACCACTTGACTTAATGATTGTCAAATTGTTTGTGGGATGTGCTTTCCGTTGAAAAGCTGCAGCCAAATTATCTGGAGTCAAAATGAAGAAAGTGGATGCGAACATCTTATTGGGTACAACTAGGGTCAGGTAATTCCCATAGCCTGTAATTTTAAGTTAGCTAAAATAAGTACTAAATGACGACTTTATATTATTATTACATATATATATATATATATTATTTTATGTATTATCAAGGTTGTGGTCCTTACATAAGTACCACCCATTAACTACTTAATATGCGGTATAAACTAAGAATTGTATAGTGTAGAAAAGGCAATTCATCCAGTAGACCGGTTTCGTCCTTATTGGGAACTCATCATGTACTAAACAGAAATTGCCGCGAACAGGGCTCGAACCTTGGCACATCTGCTTCAGAATCCGGTGCTGTTATTATTATTGGAAATTGTAATATATTTGTGACAATTACTCTATTTCTTCAATAACGAGCTGTAACTCAAATTCTATCTGCCATTTATTACATAACAAAAAACAAAAAATACAGCGTTTTTATTTGTCGTTTTAATTGGAGTAATGGTACAATTGCAGATGTACTGTTTCCACAAATAGAAAAGATTGTGAAATGGTTGTAAAAACCTTGTTTCGAAAAATAGCAGCTAAATGATTTTTCACATATTCAGATCACAATTTAATTGGCTTTAACATATTCACATTTATGCAGTAGGCGTGGGGCATTTAGTAGCAAGCTAGTTCAAATGGGAAAAAGGGGGCTGGTAATATACAATTTTATTGATGTTTACTTCAAGCTCGCAAACTTGATTTAAAAGATCGTACCTCATTTTCAGTGGTTAGTATGAACGATGTTGAAGCGTTCGGAAGAAAGGGACGAATCCGCACCCAGCCAAAACGAAGCCAAAATCGATGCGCACCTGGAAATGGGGATCAATCGGATTATTGCGAAATTGATAGTGCAAAGGAACAATCCGCGAATGCAAATCGTGAAGAGTCAACATATGAAGCTCGCACTGCGCACCAACCATTCAAATCATATCTGAAAAGAGAATAAGTAATACTCATCATGACCTAAAATTTATAATAATTAACGTGTGAATTTTTAGCCTCCAAGTTATATAATGGTATTCGGGTTGCCTAACGCTGACGTGTAGTCTGTAAGCACAATACTGATGGGTTTGATCAGTGATCCTCGTTTGCATGCTGCTCACCATTAAAAAAGTACTCAGACAATGTTGATGCATTCCCGTCGGTGGTCTGCTTACCGATAATTCCGTTTCAGCTTCCCAATGCCTTTTTCACAGAACCTATTATGTAAACAATGCAAACCGTTGAAATTACATATTAGCAATTAATAATCGGTCTTGTGAAAAAATACGTTCGAAAGCAAATATTAAAAAGTTAAGCAAAAAACACTGACAGGAACACGACTGCATTTGTCGCAAACAAAGCTCAGGTAATATTAAAACAGTTTATAAATGGCGTTTTTGCGCTTCCCAACGTGTAAAACGCTTGTCAATTATTCTTGTCTCTCCCTTATTTCGATGGCCATATCCTGCTACCCATGGTTACGGTATAAAGTCTTGTGTTTTATAACTCCAAAAATAACGCAAAAACAGATAAGAAAAGATCAAATGTCGGTTTGTTTATATTCAAAGTCCAATCTTCACGAACACATGCATAATGAGTTGTCTACGTGAGAACACCTGGTAATATAAATAACTCCTTCATTATACACACACATTATATAATATATATATATATATATATATATATATATATATATATACGTATTGGTCGGTGCGCATGTGGATGCGCTTTAAAACAGATGGATAATATATCTACACCATTCCAACATTAATAGGGAGTAAACCTATTTGTCTCATCCTGGTGGCATTTCTTCTGCTGTATGAACAAACTTGTTACTAGGTTCGCCATGTCGCAGACATAAATGTAAATGTGTCATATCGCCGCAAATGGGAATATAAATGCAAAGTATGTCAGAAATTAAAAATGCGCCATTAAATTAATTTGAAGCGCTTTTAATGATTGAAAATATCGCTTGGCCCAGTTCTATATATAATTAGAACGTTATGTTCATAAAATAAGCTTAAAAATGCCAATGCTGGTATAATTGTGGTAAGCTCTAAACCTCAGAATGCATTCTTCAATACTCTTTAAAACTATGCGAAATTTGGACATCCATTTTTTGAAATTTTGTTGCGGTGGACATCCTGGCTTTATGGGCGATTTATTGCACTACGATATAAATTTCTGACGATCAATTTTCTGCCTGCATTAATTCTGGCTTCAACTGAGGATTTTACTAGAATAGAATAGAATAGAAT
>JAQBSW010006399.1:0-48954 GCA_029291075.1 Eudiplozoon nipponicum | reverse complement strand
TAGAAAAGCCAATTTATACAGTGGACCGGTTTCATCTTTATAGGAAAATCTTCACATACTTTCCAGATTTTGCCGCGGACAGAGCTCGAACCTGAAAACTTATGATTCGGAATCTGTTGTTTTAACCACTAACCCACCCTGTCGCTTGTTTGTTCTTTGTGTTGCTGTTGAATGGCGCAAATCTCCCCAGGAAAAATATTTTCCTTTCGCCACCGTTGGTGCCTTGCAGTCAAACATGTAGGAACAAGAATGCTAAAAGAATGGACATCTTGAATGGATAACTCGGTCGTTTCAGACAGCATTCTTTACAAATATGAGATTATTGCCATATTCGAGATTGGCTGTCCTGAAAGGACTATCGTTGCTTGAACAGATCACACTTTATTCTCGCTAATCTATGAAGAATGTAATTGATGACAATCTGTTGTTTACCCGTTAAAGATAGGATTCAGCGAAGCGGCTTGTTAAGTCTTGATTTGTTTTCGTGGCCCATTCTTGAACGCGCTGTGAGAGAGAATTAGCTCAAGCTCGTAAACACGATAAACGTAAGCATTTTTTATATGCTTACTTAATTTACGAAAAGTTGAATTCTGTTTCTTGCCTGTTTTATTCTCTTTATTATTTGTAATTTAAAATAATTATTTCGGTGAAATAATTCCATGTTTGTGCTGCTTTATTCTCGTTTCATTATTGTCGTTGACTTTGGTCAAATGTAATTTCCTTTTAATATTTGAAATGTATAAGTTTTTCAAATTATGGTTATTTTAATTATATATGCCTTACATTTGAATGATTTCTTTAAAAATTAATATTTTACGTACAAATAGTTTACTTTTTTAAAATATTCCTCATTATATTCTTTTTTTAGCATGCTTTTTACAATTTGATCATATTGTTTTATAGTAGTACTGTGACATACTGCAGAAGCAGTCCTCATGATTTCAAAGTTACCTATGCATACTAACTTTTATTGTCTTTCTACCAGATTACGTCGGAACGTCAAAAAGCTGGTCATCTGATCAGCAACAAACAACTGGACATCAGCCAATGTCACATCATTATGCCCAGCACCACCAACAGTCGCATTCTCATCAACACAGCCACCCTTCTAGCAATCATTCTCACCAACATCCGCAGCAGCAAACACATCATCAACCCCCCGTAGCTCCCCCTGGATTACAACCACCTCCACAGACTTTGCATTATTCGAATCCTTCCAGTGGGCCACCTAGTCATCCCTCTGCGTCATCTTCGTCTGTGCAAGAACACTCCCAGTATGGCATGCAGTTTTCTGATGCTTCTTTGGCATCATCATCTTCAAGTTACAATACTGCAGGATCCACTCCACCGCCAACTTCTTTAATACCTCCTTCTGCTGGTCCTAAAAAACCT
Source organism: Eudiplozoon nipponicum (assembly GCA_029291075.1). Taxonomy (NCBI): domain Eukaryota; kingdom Metazoa; phylum Platyhelminthes; class Monogenea; order Mazocraeidea; family Diplozoidae; genus Eudiplozoon; species Eudiplozoon nipponicum. Next base: position 47,562 of record JAQBSW010006399.1, on the reverse strand, counting down.
AACTGTCCGGCCGGTGCTAAATCGCTTCCACATCATCATCATAATCAACCACTTCCAGTTCCATCAGCTTCGCACCATTCCCAAAATCCACATTATCATCCTCAACATCAAACCCAACATTCCCATCATCATCAACATCATCTAAGTTCAGGCAATCAGCAGCGATTTGTCTCTCCTCCACCATCCGTTGGTGGCCAAAATTCTGTTGAATCGGGATATTATGGTGGTCCTGCAGGATATCCTGTTTCAGGTTCCGTGTCGAATATTAATCAAATTAACAATACAAGCAATGGCAGTAGTTACAACATTAGCAATACTGGTAATAAAGCACTGCCCGTTGGACCTTATCCCCCAGGAACTTCTTTGGGCCCTAGTATGCGACCCACGTCTTCGGCCACGGGTATGCAAAGACTACCAGGCAGTGGTATACCAGGTAGATTTGCGGGGCACCCTAGACACCTGGCTCCGGGTCAACAGCCTCAATCCCATCAGCAAAATGTAGTGTATCATTCTTCTGGAGGTGAAATATCTGGTGGACCTGGTGGTCCATTACCTGGTACAGGAATGATTTCAGCCGGTCAGAGTACAATAGGTAAGTGCCAGATTAACTGTGTCTGTGATTTTTAATGACATTTTAGCTCTTTTATGTTGAATTTGATTCTAACTGGGGTTCAGATAATTCAATAAATCGAAAAAAAGATATTACAAAAAAGAATTTTATTCAATGCTTTGGAACCCTGCAATAGTGAATTGAATGTATTTCTCTGAAACGAATCTACGTGGTTCCGATTCCATTCCACAATCGTGCCAAAAGGTTAACTAGAAGATGGTCTGCGTATTTTAGATGGTTTCAGTCAAACCAAATGTTAGTAGTAAAAGGCTGCGATTATATGTTAATCAAATAAATTTTATACAACTTCTTGTGAATAACATAGGTAGAAAATGAAATTTGAAAGTTTGCATTGGAAGTGTCACCGTCGGATGCTCGTACAAAGACTACTGAATCAGTTACTAGAATTTTATTTTTTCTAAAAATCGTAATTTGAACAGTTTTAACTTTCCAGTTTATTCGCGCCATTTTCATATTGTGGAAACTGTTAATGTGTACATAGATGAAATTTAATTAAAATGTATTGTTATTGCGAGATATGTTTAGTGTTGTAATTTTGTTTATGTATGCTATGAATTATTTAAATCAAGTTTGCGAGCTCGATATTTTATCATCAATCATATTGTATTTAAGCAACCGCATAGCAGCATTATTACTGTCAGTCACACATAATGACGAGTTTCGATCTTCCATGATCTTTATTAAAGCACGATGGCAAATTATCTCACAAGTATCGAACCGCAATGCATATATTTGAAAAGCAGCTCTCACCTCTAGTAGACTTGCATACAATGTATTTGCCTGGTAACATCGGCAGCACAAATGCTATACAGTCACGAACATTTATTAATTTCATCCATCCTGTATGTATCCAAATTATGAAAATAAATAATCATTGTTTGCGCGGTTGACGATAGTTATTATTTAAACCAAGTTTACAAGCATCATATAAACACCAATCTAATTGTACTTAACTCGTCGCATAAATATTGATTTTTTTAAAATGCGAGTCTTAATAAAATTCATTGTACCCTTCCTGTGTGCACACAGCAAGGGTACAATAAAATATTGATTTCTATGAATGAGCTGTGTTACAGTTTCTTTAATCAATTTCTATTTATTCGATTTGTTAGGTTGTTGTTCTGGCACTTTATTTTAAAAGGATCACAAGTAAAACTCGTACTCGTAATAGTTATATTTATTGTATTATGCTTCTAGATTAAAAATTTGTTGTTCATGAGGAATTAATTTTGGACGAAACAACTGGAGATTAATTTACCAATTAGTTTCATATTATTGCAATTTGGATACCTCAAAATGAGATATAGATTAATTACGTCTGTTTCTCATCGAGGCCTGAAAATAATATCTTGAATAATAAAATCTATAATATTAACTGTCTTCAGTTTTTGTATAATAAACATCGTTGACCGTGCACAAAACTGGTTTTCATGCAGATTGTGTGTTTTTTCTTGCAGAATAACAAATTTTGTGATTGTATACCATTTATGTGATCTATATTTCGGTCGGTACAGTCATAGGCTTCATTGTAGGAGAGCTCTGAATCTGCACAGTTATAAAAGGTCATGAACCCAAAAAGTACATTTTGTCGTGTTATGAGAATTCTGCACCAGTACCAAGAAGAATGTGCCACGGTTTTTTTAGCTTTCTCTGGCGTTTGTAGAATGAAACATGAAACCACGCCGGTTTCGTCTGTCTAGAACCAACCAGTCAATAGCATCCAAGACTTTATTGAAATATTTTAACGGTTTATTTGGTCAAGCGTTGCAACAACATACGCTGAATCATTCTCATTATCATTCTGAGTTTTAAAAGTACTCCGACGGATTCCCTCGTGTTTTGTCGATGATGCAGATGGATAGAAAACTATCACTTAGGACACCGAAGTGTTTTATTATTTGAAACGACTCGTTATAACTTGGTTTGCTTATATTTTTAGTTTAGTTAATCTTGAATTAATATCCAGCATATTCTAAATGCAAATTATCAGTTTAAACATTATACTTACATTTTTTATGTTTTAAAATTAACATGCAAAATTGAATATAATTTTTTAAAGAATGTTACTTGTAACTTTTTTCATTTCAACTCGTTATTTTTAATTTAGGTTATGGAAAAAACTTCAGTTCTTCTGGCATTTCGTCGGGGAACTGCAGCAGCGGACCATCTTCTGTTCAAGGTTTCCAGAATTCTGGCTATTCTTCCCATCCGCCTCATCATTCTCATCCTCATCATCATCCTCAGCACCAACAGCAGCATATTTCCACTGGCCCTCATAATCAACATCACTATCAAAATATTCACCATGGTCAGTCTTTGGCCACCGGCCAACAAGTGTCTAATATTTCATCGGATTCACCTAATCCTATTACGAATACGACACCAACAAATTCTCTTGGAGCCCCAATTCCTCTACCCAGTGGGAGACCATCGCCTGTGCCAAATCCTGGCCAGGTTTTGCCGCATGGATCGATCATACCTTCTACTCCAGTCTCGCCGGCGACTTGTGTAATGGGCAGTAGTGTTACTAGTGCAAGCTCCATAGCCATGCAAAACGGCGTCACTTATCATCCTAGCAATGCAAGTCTAAATAGTAATTTGGCATCAACTGCATCGACGACTTCGTTGTCAACAACTCCTACGACGTGTGCATCTCCATCAGTTAGTCCTGGTCTTGGGCCTAACGGGCCAATGCTCAATGGTATGCCAATGAAGGCATATAATCACAGACCACCTACAGGGATGGTTGGTTCTGTTGGTGGTTATCAACCAATGGTAAGTTTTATGCATTTGTGTTTTGGGAAAATTAATTTTAAATTTAGCATACATAGATTGCTTTCTGAAAACTAATTAATAAAAACTGAATTAATGATATTGTTGATATCAAGAATTTGTTGCTCCGTATACTCATTTGATTGATTGCATTTAGTGCTATGATTAGAATTTCCTCTTAATATACTTGTGGGATGATCTGGGATCTCGTTTAATTTGGCATTACTGATAATGAGTTTTTTGCTAACCGCTTGGTATGAGGTCAATTTAAGCTGATGCCTTAGTTTTTTCCGGTTGTTCTAAAATCTGTGAAGAAATTTTAAGCGTAAGTATTCATTCTAGTGTCATTGTTTATTGCTTCAATCATTTGAAATTTCATGTCCTACAAAAAAACCTTCACGCTCATCTAGAAGTAAGATTCTTTCGTCGTAACTCTCCTTTTGTCTGAAGAACTAACAGAAATAACTGTCCATGTCAGTCTTTATATTCCATGGTATGTATTGTCATTTTTTGATTTCCAGTTAGGTACCATGTGTGCGAGACTATTAGATTAGTGAGCCGCATATCTAATTTTGCTTTCCATACATATGCAATGCGGATCGATCCTCGCTAGTCAGTTTGCCGTCATTCACTGATAATGATCATAGTAGGTCGAATCGCGTCAGTGTATGCGACTTGAGCTAGTTTTGCTAGGTTGTTCGAAGATTGGTTAAATAATAGGTGGTTGGTGTTTACCTCAATCTCGCAAACTTGATTTAAAGAATTACTACCACCTGCATACAATTAAAGTTTAATTGTATGACTATACTTGTTTTAACTTCATTATCCTCCTACACTATTTATTAATGTCATATAAATCTAACGTGATTATTATACCAATGCGAACTTTTTATATTCCATTTTATAAATCTGCTGAAAGCTGCATTCCGATTGGCCTAAGCTTCTCCAATCGAAATCGTTTAACTATATTCACTAAATGCATTGTGCATGCATTGAGTTGCAGAACTGTGAATCGTAATGCTTGCCTAGGGACTTTAAGTACGACATATTCTCGTCATAGTTTATTATGTTCCACTCGCTTCTGTTTCTTTCTAGAACTGAATTCTCTGGGCTCAGCTGTATATGTCCGATATGGTTATGTGATGCCCATTTGGTTTTCCAGGTCTGCAATGGATAATATTTTATAGAAATAGCGTGATATCTTCTGACCATAACTACTTGAGGAATATTAGATATTGAAAACTTATAGGCTTTAACACCTGTACGTTAGTCAGATTTGTCGAAGATGGTTATAAGATACGCAGTTGGTAGTACAAGTCTGCAAATAGTTGATTCTCTCTATACCTTTAAGCACGATGTATTTTGAACATTGATACATTAATACATCAAACAATGAATCTGTGTGTTTTCCATTAATTCCAGAATGGGTGCTTTATTCGCACTTAGAGTTTCGGGTCTGGGAATCTTATTAATTTCACTTAAATTTGAGTACGATGTGTTCTGATCATTGAAACACGAATTACACTTCCATTTTTAGATGTGCAGGCTTCTTTACCTGCACCTATGTTCTGTTTGTCCTATATGTATACATGAAGTGCATTAAGTGTTACAGATCTGCAGACCTTAATCTCCCCACTTTCGTGAGGTGACATCTTCTGACCATTGATGCTTAGTTTCCATTAGATATTGCAAATTTGTATGCTTCAAAACGTAAAATGTAGCATAGTTTTTGCGTTATGTGTACGTGATTTCCTCTTGTTGTAACAGGTCTGAAAGTCGTAGTGTCTCCTTGAATAATTGAGCGAGACGTCTTCTAAACATTTTTATGTAAATTTCACTCAATATTGTAGATTGCAGCTAGGAAATTTTTGCAGGTTTGCTATATATAGTAACAAAAAGCGCACTTTGTGCCCGAACTCCTATGACGATTGGTACTTGAGTTATATATGAAAATGTCGATTTATAGGCTTCGACTCCTATGCCTTATAATTTTTGGTCTGACGTGGGTACATGATGCGGACCACACATTGGAAGTCTGCATATCGTTGTATCTCTACCACATTGAGTATTTCGATAGTTGAATTGCACTGGGTATTGATGTTTTGTGGGCTTCGGCATGTGTGTCTTGGCGATTTATGTCCACAATTGGTGCATTATGCACTATGAGTTGTAGAACTATGAATCGTAATGCTTACCTGGAGAATTTAAGTACGACTTCTCATCATTGTATATTGTGTTTCACTCGATACTGTTGATTTCTAGAACTGAATTCTTGGGCCTCAGCCGTATATGTCCGATATTGGTATGTGATGCCCACTTGGGTTTCCTGGTCTGCAATTTATGGTATTTTATAGAAACTTTGAGCACTATATCTTCTGACAATAAATACTTGAGGAACATTCGATATTACTTGATAATATGCTTCAATACATGCCCAATAAGCAGATATGTCGGACATGGTTATATGGTACGCAGTTGGTGTTACGAGTCTGTAAATAGATGTTGCTCTCTTCATCTTTGAGGACGATATAGTTTGATCGTTTATATATTATTTAGCATCGAAAAGAAGTTTTGTAGTCTTCGGTACCTGTGCCTTGACCATTGCTTCCAGAATGGGTACGTTATGCGCACTGAGTGTTGCGGATCTTGGAATCATTCTGTCTTCCCGGCACATTAAAACACGCGTTATTCTTCCATTTGAAGATGCGAAGGCTTCTATACGTGCACCTTTGTCCTGCTTGTTCTTTATGTATGCATGATGTAAGGTACACTCGATATTGTAAACTATCAGCAAGCAATAATGCGCCTTGGGCTGTTTTGCCAGGAATTGTAACTCTTTGTTGCATGTCCACAAATCGTAGTTTCGCTACCCATTTGTGCACGAACTCCTATGACGTTTGATACTGGAGTTATATTTTAAAATAACACCTTATGCAATTCCAATTCTAAAATGTAACGTTCTTAGTTGTAAATAATCATTAGCGATGTCGTCGTTTTATACAGCCATCATTGAAATATTTTGGTGCTAATCAACCAATTCCATCTGATATATAGAATCTGGTGATTAATGACGAATAAATTCACTTGGAATGGAAGACATAACGTTTTTTTACAGCCCACACTTAGCTTTGCAGATAAAATACCCCGGTTTATCCTGGGCATCGGCCATTGCATTGAAACCTTATCCATTTGTTTCATCGTTTTTGGGCAGAATTTAGATCCTTACCGTCCGTGTTACCCGTTGAAAGTATTTGATTAGGAGATTTTCTTTCTCCTTGGGGTTTTTTGTTGTAAGACAAAAACAGATCCAATATTATGTCAAGTATTCTGGCAGAGCTCTCTATTTCTTAGACTTTATTTTTCCGATATGGCTAGCTTTAAGACAAAAACTTTCATTTGTTGATGACTGCGTGTGAATCGTGACTTGGGTAGGTAATTAAAAAACTTCTTCGTTTGGTTTGCAATGATTCGGTAATTTTCAGATTAATTGATTAAAGGTAATGTTAATAATGCTTCTCATATTGAAAATCCTATAGAGTAGTCAATGCGTAGTATTCAAAGACTTCAGCTGAATTGTACAGTTTAACTCCATTAGCCTTTAGCCGACTCGTCCAGTATGTCTTTTATCCTGAAATTTATTTTCCTTCACCTTTGGATTTCTTCCATTTTAACAAAGTCCTCTGCCACACAGTTGAATAGTTGAAGTTGAGTAACAAAATTATATTGTGGAATTAGTGTCATAAGTAAACAGTCGCGTTGGCTTAAATAATTCTTCACATCAAAAATTGTCATTAACCAATGAAATCTGAATTTCTTTTTGACTGCTCTACCCCAATCAAAATTCTTCCTTTAGACATGCACATAATTTCATTAAATGGACTTTTAAGTCAATGCTGTAATTACGCCTAATAGTTCATTTATTAACTTCTTATTTTAATAAATAAATAAATTATATAATAATAAATATATATATATATATATATATATATTCGTACTTGTTGAACATGATAAATAATTATATGACTAGCTGTACTGCTTCAAAGGCTCTCTTTCATCAGCAGAATCTTGTATTTTGAACGTTGTTCCCGTTCTATCACAAATTTGACATTTAGTGCTATTTGCACATTTATGCAATCGACAATTTTGTTTTACGACATGCATACAAATTTCAGGAGTAGCAACCGTGCCATAAAAGCATTCTCTGCGTACTGTATATTGGTTACGCATTCAGAACAAGCTATTAATGCGCGTTTAGTTGTATTTATTTTAGCTGGTTAATTTATGTGGTGCAAAAGAGTATTCATTCGCAAGTCCAGTTGATTTACCATAGCGGAGAAAGTCCACCGCCGCTAGCGTGCGTGTCGCCAAAATTGTATAGTCGCTTTACTCTTAACAAATACCTAATTGGCTTTCTTTAGCTGTGTTAAGAACGGTAGAAGTTTTGTGTAGACAACCAAACATCGTAATCAACATAAATATTGCATAGTTTACGCATCCCCTGCCCTAATGGAGGTGTGGTACATCATTTAGTTCAATGCATTTTATTCAAATATCGTCGACAGTCTATTGCTGATGAAACGCCAAATTGTCAATGGCTAACATTTTAAATCGCTGTGAAATTTTTTAGAAGGAACTTTCGTAATCACGATAAAAATTACGCTCCAATATGTACAAAGATCAAGCTTAGTTAATGAGCACAAATTTCCTACTGACCACTGCCCACTATCTGTTTAAAACATCGTGATTGTACTAAGTTTTACACACAACATGACGTGGCAAGCCTATGTAATTTTTTCTGCATGTCTGTACGTATTCATGCATGTATGTGTGTATGCATGTAGGTCTGCATGTGTGTATGTATATATGTTTATGTATTTAGGTATGTCTGTGTGTACGTTGTTATGTATGTGTAACTATGTGTGCAAGCATTTTTATATTGGAGTTCATTCATTTATGTACTGTATGCAATATAATATGCTCCCGTACAAATATCTATTGAATCTATGAAAAATCTATGAAGATACTCGAAACTAGGCGCTAAATTACTATAAGACGCCAATTTTAGCAGAATCTAGAAGTTGATCTTGAATCCTTTCGAACCAGGAAAGCCAAAGAGATGGATGAGCGTTCACGGAACAAGCACGGAAAAACCAAAACGTTAGCAAAATAATTAATGATAGTAACAACAATCTAATAACCGATAAAATTTATCGTCTTCCTAGGTTGACTGAACACGTCAAAGGTCGATTTTCTTTGTCAATTGCATCAGTCCCGATCTTCGAAAGTATACCTCTATCATCGGTGTGGAATACTATTCTCATACAACCGTCGGAGTTGTAAAACCAGTACATTCCTATTACTTAAACATCGCAAAGCTGTAGACCCTGAGGATTTGCTTCCGACCTTATTTAAGGATTTAATTATTTAAAAGAAACATGTTTAAGGATGTCGAAATAATTTTGTAGTGTCGATAAACTTTTTTGTATTTTATGCCAGAGAAATCAGAACTGGTTTCTTACAGTGAGTCGGCCATCATTCGTATCTTCAATAAAGTAAACGTAATTCGTGAAATAAAAACCGTAATTTAAGCTGTATTTGAATCATATCTTACGTCGTCTGTGCGCTTTGCCTAGATTACATACCAGACAAAAACAAACGGGTTTCGGGCCCGGACGTGTTTATATATATAATATTTTGCCACTAAGTTAATGAACAGCGGAATATATATCACTGTCCCACATTTGCTATCTTTGTAGTCGTCAAATGTGCTCTTGATTAAGTTGAAGGTAGTGTTCAATTCGATATTCTGTCGAAAAGGAGTATGGCCACTAAATTTGGCATTATTACACGCGCTCTATACACAAGCAATTCTAGCCACGTTAAGGTCTATAACGAATTGGCATATTCCTTTAATACGATCAGTGATGTTCCACAAGGCTGTCGACTTTACCCATTTTTGTTTAATTCTGTAATAGACAGTTTTGCCTTACTCTTCCGTTCGCTTGGTGTGCAGGTGTCAAAGTTTTCCAAAGTGGTAAATTAATTGGTCTTGACTATACGGACGATACTGTATTATTTTTATTAGACAACTGCGGTAGGAAGTTTCTCCCTCTAAATGTAAGATACTTCTACAGGTTCACCCAGCACTCACATCAACTATGTGGCTGCAAAATGAACATCTGGACGTAATTGATATATTTACATATCTTGGCAGCTCAAGTTTTGTGGCTAAAAGGGTGAGTATGAGAATCGCGAAAGCTTAATTAACATTCGCCAACCTTTGCCATTAATTGAAAAACGGGAGTATTTGGCTTTTCTGACATTCGTAATTTATTATTATAATCAAGGTTGCGGTCTTGATTATAATAATTGTTATCACCATCCGCGCAACCAATGTTCGTTTAATTCGTAATTTATTTTAATCTGCCACCGAATGCTCCTCGTTAGACAAACTTCCTAGGCTCCATCAACTGCATCGACTTGGTCACGTTTTACATATGCCAAGGCTGATGCAACTAAAGTCATCTATATTTAAATTAGGTAGTATAGGACCCGCCAGAATGGAGTCCATGTGCGCATTTTAGTTCTTGGTTCGGATACTTTCGAATCGAGCTCAGATTGATTGTTGATCGTGATAGTAATAGTCATGTGGCCAATAGAAGAACACTAGGTTGCCCATTAATAATGGGGATGGTTTGTATTCAGAGTTTTTCATCTCTTAGATAGTCTGCCAACCAAGGCTGTTGAGCACTATCTGCCCAGGTGCCAGTGACAAAAGTTTCCTTAGGCAGCCGAAACCTGTCCTTCATGTTTTGTAAACTTGATCTCATTCAGCTACTATCCATATTACACTAAGTGTTCCTGCGTAGTTTATCTAAACTCAGGGCTTCACATGAAACGGTATGTTGGCTGTATCCCTTTTGACCCGGCTGTGCTTTTGCTATCATTACTAGGCTGGCAAGCTATTGAAAATCGCAATGAATCTGATTTGCCAATGTTGCCTTGCCTTAAAACTGAACTAGCCTTAATAGTATTTGGTAGAGGGTAAGTGTCACGCTCCCCCCTTAGAATCACTCTCTACTAATTTTTTGTCTAGATTATTTTTTCTATTATTATCGTGCTTACTTTTTTGTCACTTTTGTTTTCTCATGCTTATATGACAACAAGGCATCAGCTACTAATGACGTTTGTATGACTGTCTGTGACAAAAATTATGAATCATGCTTAGTAGTTATCTTTTTGCAGATTTATAGTGGAATCATTTTCTTTATCTTCGTTTCTTAGTTTGGCAGACTTAACTGGGAGATTCGGTTTGGCTGATGAAACGATACAGTTGCATGAAAAAAGAAGTTGCATTGCTGTATGCTTGGTCATAATGGTGTTATGTAGAATCATTTATGTTTATTTATCTATGTATATATACTCCTATTTTACTACAACCCCCTCGTAAATGGATTTTTTTTAATAATTTTGTCATTATATTACTTTTTCAGGTATTTATTTATTTTTGCTCGTGTTTATGTGGTAGTAAAGTATCAGTTATTAACGGATTTTCTATTACTGCCCATGGTAATGAGGATGATGTATGCATGTATTAATTAATGTATATATATATATATATATATATATATATATATATATATATATATATGCGTAGTTTTGTGTCTTCTATGTATGTATGCATACATAAATGCATGTATGCCGGTTTATGTTTTTTAGTATGTGTATATCTATTTATTTATGAATATATGTCTATATTTGCGTGCATGCCTACATGTATCTATGCATGTTTGTATGTAGTATGTATATACGTCCGTTTTCTTTCGCGTCCGTTTTTACATGTATAATTATGTGGTCCGTGGCCATAGAAATTTTCGGCCGGACGATCATGACCATAATGGGAGCATGAGCCTTGCGTGGTCTTCTGGTATGTGGCCATCATCTCGTTGTTTATCATCGAGTTCGGTTTAAATATGCAGTAACATTTAGTTTTGTATGGTTCATGACGGAATGAGAGGAAATTTGCCAACTGCAATAGACAATTATTTTTTGAAACTTGATTTCGGAGTGCCAGCTTATAGACAATTTTCGGCTGCTTAGAGAATGTATGACGACTGGCGCCTGGGCAGAAATCGCTCGTCCGTCTTTGTCATAGTAAGATAAAAGAATCTAAGTACGGTCTACCTTCACTAGGAATGGACGATGTAGTTTGCTTTTACAGCCTTTATACAACAATGATTCCTGTGAACAATAATGAATCTATATTTCATCGGCCGACGTGCATTATGAAAATGGTTGCTTCATCTACTGGGTCGTGCAGGACGGATCTGGAAATCCAGGCTACTGTTCTGCCCATTCTTATTCGCTTTTCTGTTCATAGTGTAGCAAAAATCTCGCACGCGCTATAAATATTATGGAGCCAAATTTCAGTTTATCAAATACAGAAAATAGTGATCTACCATTCATTAAATCTCGGTTAGGTTTTCACGCCAGTGCATTTAATGTGCGACATTGAACCAAAATGGACAACAGGAATCTCTCACACTCACGTTCGATAAATTAAAAATCGATATTTGTTGCGTATCCGAAACTAGAATTCAGAAACTTCCGAGTATTACAGAATTGAGTGCACGATGAACATCTGGCATCACGGAGTTCTCTCATGCCTGTAACTGAGGTAAATAAGCACTCGCTTCAGGTTACATCCTGTTTGTTCCAACTTATTCGCACACCAGGTCCACCAACTGCGTTGGACCAGTCACGATTATTGTATGTATTCTGTTCGGTTTTCCAGTAGAATATTATTCTGTCAGCCAGTTAAAATTTTTGTGTAAATTAGGTGAACATATCTTTTTATAAAAGAAACAGCTGGTGTCGACTTCCATCAAATTTGCTTGTAAAGAGGTGATTTGTCTAAGAGGATGGGTTCGCATAATAATTCCTGTTTAAAAACCCTGTGCGATATGGCATCGGACCGCGCTCAATTAACGATCTTGTTGCAATTTCTCATCAGATAAACAGTTAACCGCCTAGTCTTAAACATGACTTGGCAATAACTGTGTGTATGGAGGTCTAAGTTTCCTCATTTATGTGTGCTATATAGCAATGTATCTCCGCATTTACTAAATAATTCCCTTTGTGATTCACTCTGCGCTAACAATTTGTTAAAATTTTATTATTTTTGTCATTTCTTTCATCCTTTGTGGCAATTATTTCTATTATTGGTTTTTATTATCAACTTTTTCTCACTGTTATAATGCGGTAATGCAGCAATGATTAATCTCTGTGGTATTGCTATCTATGATAATTGTTGTATATATGTATGTGTGCATGTATGTATGTATGCATTCTTGAAAAATATTTCTTTACAATTACTATTTTTTCATATTTCCACATTCTGTCATGACCTATTTGTAACATATTGCAATACGGCGCAAAATGCTTTAGAGCTAATTTAATGAATAATCGGATAGATAAATTTGTAAGCATATGTATGTTGAATTATTTATATTATAGTATTGGACTATATTTTTCTTTGTCTGTCAGTTTTGGCTTTGTTTGTTTTAAAAGATCGTTGGTTGTTTTGTATTTTGATGTTGTCACGCTATTTTCCATAAAATCTTTAGGACATCTTGTTATACGTAATATGTATAATTATCTGTGATTCACTGTGAAAGTTTGAGTGGAATTGAAACCATAAAAGGCGTGCTGTAATAATAACTATTTAAAATATATAATCTATCATTAGCTTTTATTTAAAATACTTTCATTGTATTAATTAACTAAATTATGTTACTGTTCTTATTTTGTATATCATCAGAGCTGGCTGAAATTCCTTGTTAGAACTAGTGTTACGTTGCCAATTCTCCATTACTATTATTTTGATCATCCATGTTAGGTTTGTCGCAATTATTGTTTCATCCAGCCTCGTCTTACTTTCCTCTAATTTTGCTGTTAAATCAATCATATGTGATGACAACATTCTAACTAACCCAACAAAGCTAACACCTATCCATAATGTCGAGACACATACCAACTTTATTTTTAATCAATTTATTTGCAAAAATTTTCTTGAATAAGGCGCAATCTTTTATAAAACAAATTTATACAATAATTCTTTCTATTTTTCAATTCTGAGGCTCGGTTGCTATCTCCAGCTTTCTCTTGATTCTTCCTTGTCTTAATTTTTGCACTTCTGTGTGAAATTTTTAATGACTAAATTTGTTTAAAGATTGGTGCTAGTATTTGCTTATAAAGAAAATTTCGACATTTAAACGTCTAATAACGATTTTTCTTATCGATTTCGTGGTGTTCTGTGTTCATTTTTAATGTTTATTGCTATAATGTTCTTTTATCAGCGTGGAACCCAGCCGGTTGACTACAATGGAATGCCTCTGCCTATGAGCTCAAGTCCTCCAGGATCCTTGCCATGTGCAATGCCTCCTGGTTCGCCGCCCTCTCGCCAACATCATCAGCCTGCGCCATTCCAAATGGCTCAGGCTTGCTCTAGTTCTGGACAAATGGGTTCTGGAGGCGGCTCGACAAATTCACAGCAACTGCAGTCTTCCGAAATGTCTGGAATTCCTATGTCAGGCATGCCGATGATGATGTCTGCTACATCTGGTATGTCAATAAGCTTGTCTGGTGATGCTACTGTTGACGGTATTTCACCAATTCTTTCTTCGCCAAATGCAATATTACCAACTGGCGTCAGCCTGGCAACAGCTAATATCTCTTCTACAACGCCAGCTTCAGTGGCTTCAGCATCAGCAAACGGTTTGTGTGCGAGTGGTATTATCACACCTACGGGTAAGACTGGAAAAGTTGGTGGAAAACAGGCGGGCGGTGCTACGAATGGCCAGGCTACAAAACCAAAACGTCAACGCGCAAGCAAGGTATGTTGTAATTTTTAATTTTTTTATATACATAAGGTATCGTGTGCCTAAATAGACGTAATGAGGTTAGTGCTAGTTACTTGATCCTTAGTTGAAACAAATATAATTAGATTCGTGTGCAATGTACTGTCTTGCACGTGACAGAATACTTAGAACGCATTCCTGCTGTTAATATTTGCGGCAGAGAAGTTTTTTAATCGTATTTGTTCAGGCGGCTCATTTTGTGAAAAATGTTAAACTTCGTACTTTACCAATCGTTTTACCGAAATTATAGTTTTGCAGAGAAATCGCACGTTTACGTTTCCACGTTTAAGATTTATACAAGGTTCTTTTACTTTCAGTTCGTTTACTTCTCGTCTCTTTTCATTATAAAATTCAGAAAAATCTTCTTCTAAATTTACCATTGTACAAATATTAAGTGGGTATTGGACATAATACCGGCTCCCACTTATGAGTCGCCAGCAATCACGAAACGAATGTGCGCATGAGATTATACCTTCAGTTTATGCTGACTTTGGTTTATCCTTCTGGTCCTATTTGACCTAATATGCTACCAGTTGCGCAACGCCTTGTGCAACACAAACACACACATATATATATATATATATATATAAGTATATATATATATATATATTAGTACTCCACAACATAACTATTAGGATCTCTGCTTTGTGACACGATAAATCCACTGAGTTAACTTTGTAACAAAAGGCAGTACAATATTTTAGCAAAAGTAGCTTTATTAGAGTTAACGCAGATTCATTTCTTGAATCTATACGCCTATCTTGACCTGGCTAAGAGAATAATGTTCTTTTGGGCGAATAAATTGAAGGCGTTTTTTCATTAAAATGGTAAACACTATACCAATTGAAGGAGCGATGTTGCACTATATTAGAACAGTGTTGTGACCATATAAGGCCATTTTTTGTATTCTTTACGCATGATGATAATCCTACTAAAATATTTAAGAGTTAGTATCGTCTAATAATGAAAATCATTTGAGGAACCGACGAGAGCCTTATAATCGTTCCTTTACGAGAAATATTTTTATCGCACAGTTCAATTGTGCGTGTGGTTTTTCATTATAGGTATGACTGATGTCGCTACTATTGAAGCATAACTTTAAACGTCACACACCAAGTTGATTACTTTTTTTAATTCTCAATTGATGCAATGAAAATCAATGCTTCTGAAGCCAATTTTGTTGAAGACTGAGTGAGGTTCAAATATCACTTTTCACACACACACACACACACACACACACATATATATATATATATATATATATATATATATATATATATATATATATATATATATGAGAGAGAGAGAGGTATATTTGGACCTTACTTTATCGTTGCGCTAGATCTTTGTTCAAAACGGAAAATTTTAGTACGTCACCTGAACATTATTTATTTAATTCCAGTTTACGAGGTTGATTGAAGCACTTATTCCATTAAATATTCATTTTTCAGTATAAACTAAGAATTTATCCAGTTGTTAGATATTACATAACTGAAATTTTTTAGTGTGCGGTAGGCTGGCGCGATGGATGGAATCGCAGACTACGAATGTGCACCGGTTCCAGCCAAATCCGCAGCAAAATTCTTGACAGTACTTGAAGAGTTCACATTTTGATGAATTACATACTGCTTGTTGCAGAGAGCTGATATTTATCCAATTGTGTTTTCGGGACTGTGTACATAGTAACAAATTAGTGCAAAGAGGACCAGAATGAACGAATATAATATAATATCATGTACTTGCATTTCGTGTTTACTGGCGACTTATCAATAGGAGCCGGTACTACGCCATATAACCACTACATAATTTTTCAAGAAAGTTTATTCTTAATTTGGTAATATTTAACATATCCTGCAATCCGTTGTGTTGGTGTCATGCACCGACTCAGCGACAAAATTGTTGGTACACTTTACGGGTTCGGTGCGTATTATATATAATGAGTTAGCGTTTAAATCGCATTGTAGCAAACTTTATATGAAGTTAACTCTGTTATTGCTTGAATACGCATTCGTATAAGAGATTGTACCGTCCTAATCTCCCACATTCCTTGACCTGATATGTAGCGGGTGTAGGGCGTAATACCGAACGTTAATGATGAGTCGCCAGTAAGCACGAAACGGCTATGTATCTTTCGTTCCTGTTGATGATTTGTTGAAACATCGAAGAGGCGTAGGAACTGAATTCGTATTAAATGATTTTTGGCAGATTGGCAAACGTGTAGACTGTCAAGCTAATATGCGTAGGTTCAAAATGGTTGTCCAATTCAATCTGATCACTATATCTATCGTGATTTTATAAGCTATCGGTAATATGCAATACTCGTTTTCCTTCTGTTTAAAATTGAAGACTACAAAATGCTCAAATATGTCAACTTATTTAGAAGACTCTATTTTATGAAAAATGCAACGTCAATATAATCAGCATCATCATCATCATCATCATCATCATGTCATATAACCATAAAAATGAAGAAAAAAATAACAGAAATAATATTTTAGACAAATTATTAGTGAAAGAGAGAGTGAGATAAAGAATACCTAGTTGCTATGAGTAAATTTATCAGGATAACTCACAGAAATGATGCAAACTAAACCTCTCCGCAGCACCATTATGGCCAAGGTAGCATTAGGGCACGGCATCATCAGAAATGTTGGATCTTAATTCTTACGAACCCAAATTGTAGATAGAGCTTGTTTTTCATAATGCAATTATTCACTACTTTTCGCAACTGCCTTTGTAATAATAGAATCAAAATGCATAACCGAAGCACAACTTATCTTAATAGTACTTCAGTTTAATAGACTACTGGCTAGACAGCCAGACAGCCAGCCAACTGCCAGAAAGGCAGCTTGTCGGTTGCTTATATGAGAATTTTGTGCATGTAACGGGTTTTGTAAACTCAACCAAAAAGCACACATTTAGGCAAAATCAGCCTGCGTGGCACTGTGCACGATTATATATATATATATATATTATATATATATATATATATATATATATATATATATATATATATATTGTTAATATGCACATGCATGTATGTGTTTAAATGAGTGCATATGTGTTTTCGTTGTGCAAAAAGATTTTGCGCACATCTTACTACTTTCCGGACTGATCAGTCATATCGATTTAGTGTGTATTACAAAAAGTTACAGTTGAATTAAACTTTTGTATTTATCTTCGCGGTCCTGTTTATTCATTGCATTAATTTATTCTACAAACTGAGAATTATTAAAAGTTATTAACGATTTTTTTAAAACTGTGGCCTCCTTTCACTGTTGGTAGACTGTCGTCATAAAGTACGCTGCATTCATAATTTATTTTAAAACCTAATTAATTAGTGGTACAAATGTATCCCTTAAACATTGATCAATTTTGACGGTGTTTCATAAAACTCTTCTTTAAATCAGTTTTGTAAGCTTTTGGAAAATACTAATGCAATTACATCTAAACATTCGACCGTCAGACAGATCAGATTTTAAAAAAAATGTGTTTGCGGAGTGCCAGCTTCATATTTTCCAATGCCGCGTTTTGCGTACGCGGATCTTTATGAAACTGTCCGTGCAAAGCTACTACCCGCGTACGCAAAACGCGGCATTGGAAAATAAAACAGATATGATGGCTCGCCTAATCTAGCGAATGTACTAAACTTGGACATTTCATAATCGTTGCCTGAGAGGCCTAGCTCATGTAAATTATCGATGATGAATAAGCAACGAAAATATAACTTCATAAATTGCTCTATTTCTCTTGTTTTGTATATTCATATATTAAATTTAACCAATTGCCTGTCAGCGTCCGATTGGCATATTACACAAGTGGGCAGACTTTAACTTGACAAAACCATGTCATGTCAACTCCAACCAAAGTGAATAGTATATGACCAGTTCATACACCAGGATGGATCCATATGCTCGTCATCGTACATTTTTACAAACCCTATTTGATAGACCATCTGGCTTAGGCGCTAACTTGTTGAAGAATTATTGTAGTTCATTTTTGACTGCCACGCTTTCTGATGGCAATGTTGACAAAGATTTGGTCCTATTTATGAATCAAATTATTAAGCGTATGAATACTTGAGGACCGATGTCGCATTTCATCAACAATTTTCTAGTTGGTTATAACATTTACTTTTCTACATGTTTTGTAATTAATTCCGTACAGATACTACTGGACCTCTATTCCTTGTTTATTTCCAGTGTGACGCCATCGATTTTGTTGGCCTTGCGTACATTCATGATGATGAAATTCTTTGTCATTTCTTCAAAAGTAGATGTATCGATAGTCTCTTTACAAAATGTTGGGGCCTCTGTTGGCCCAACTATAACTGCAGCTTGTACATGTGTGCATGGGATTTTAAGGTTTTGCCGATTGAACCATTTTTATTTAATCACTTGCAGATCTCCATTTAAAGCTTAAATACTTCACAAGTATCACATCAACAGCCTATCTCGCTTGGAGCCCATCTTCAAACCTATTTATAATAACTTGATTTCACTTATACATCTAGTTGGAATCCGCAAATAGTGCAGAACGTTATGCGCTACATATCAGTTGGGGCAATTTTTGCTTTTATCATGGTTGTGTGTGGTCTGCTAGAGAAAACTAAATCGCTCGTGTCCAGTTAGGTTGAATGATTCGTGTACATAATCACTTTCTTTCATGTGCTGTCATTCAAATCTGATAAAAAGTATATGCCTATGGTATCAAATATTGCGGCTGGATGTTAGGGCTTCATTTAACGTCCAATTCTGAATCGGGCACGTTTGCTCTTTTTTAAACATGTAGGAAAATTGTTCTCGAGGCCAAAGATACGTCATCTACGTTCCGAATTTACAAAGCTATCAATGCGGTGTTTTCATTAGTCGGTCTTCTTTCATGTCTCGATGTCTTAAATTTAGATCGACACCAATTTCACTTAATGAACTTCAGCTTAGTTCTTGAAGAACACGTTGATTGATTTAAGCAAATTTTTTACAGTTGGATTGAAACAGACTGCAGTAGAAACCATTCCATTCTGGGCCCTCATGCATCTCAGATAGAGCAGCAGCAGCTCGCTGTTCAGTTTAACTTATAATTATCCATGATGCCTTTTCATGGCTCCTACTGATGAGTCGCCAATAAGCACGACACAAATGTGCGTATGAGATTATACCTTCCATTTATACTGACTTTGTTTTATCATCTTTATTTGAACTTTTTTTTCTAGGCGCGCAGCATCTCACAGAATTTCATATGTATTAATTCTACGCAACAAAAAGGATCTAACATTTAGCAAACTTATTTAATCACTGTCGGAAGCTCATCTTCTTTTTTCAGCTAAAATGCGGCATCGTCAGATTTTTCGATATATATACTATAGACTAAAATACTCATCTCTCATTTGAAACTGTTAAATAAAACCTTACAAAAACTTCAACAACAGAATTCGTTGTTTAATTTCTATTAACAATATATATACATATATATATATATATATATATATATATATATATATATATATATCACATTATGCATATATAAGATTACGCGAATAATGTTTTATTTTTTAAAGAAAATTTGGACTCTGGAAACATTTTCATTGTTAAACAAAGCAAGGATTTGTGCAAGATCTCAAAGCTTAACAATTTGAAATGTTTCATTTCTTAAAATTAGGCGGTCCGTTTTTAACAATCAATGTCGTTTATGCATGACTTTGAAATGATGGCTTGCATTTTGTGTCAAATTTATTAGCCTGTTTACGCTCACGATGTTGAAATAGCGATTAAATATTAGAAAGAGTTTCACGTCATTATTTGTACACGTGTCGTTACAATTCCTGCGACAAGATTGGAATCTGAAGTTTTTGCTTCCACTGTTATTATTAATCAATGACGGTGTACAACTATCGCATATAGATGGTATATAAAATAAATTAATAACTATATACAGCATCTGCTTTCGTCGTTTAGAAAAACACCAATTATATACTAAGTTATATTCTGTGTTTGGTATCCATGATCGTGTTTGCTCTATTTGAGAATGTTTTTGTGTGTGACAAATGCTATTGAATTGGTTACATCGCTATACCTTAATTAAAGCAATCCTTGTTTTCTTAAATAGTTATAATAATACTCTAAGTCCAGTATGCATGCACACTTTTTTTAAATATTTCTTTTTCCTCAAAATAGATCCTATACCACTCACTCAATTATTTTTAATTAAAAAAGAATATACCTCAGTTGCTATTTCGTTCAACCTTGCCAGTCGTCATTTTCAAAATCCGTGTTCCTTACAAATAGATATCTCCACGACAAACTGTCACTTGTTGGCTGCAAATATGACTGAGTTTGGTTGACGAATTATCGTCACTCTGATTCTCCTATTGGTAGATTAACTAGGTGGTTTGTTGGCTGGCTGGCTATCATGGTGCTTTTCTAGCTCATTTTCTCCAAGATTGTATTTATGGTGAGAATGAAAGTAATTGGAATGATGCTGACAACTATTTTTTACTACTTCCAGTTTTGGCTCGTTTCCATTTTTTATATAAAAAAGTTCCATGTTAGCAAACTCGCATGTGTGTGTTTATATGCTGGACTACGCATACTTCATTCTCATTTGTCGATATCGGCCTATTTTTCCTTGACCTTGTTTGTAATTTTATGTATTTTACTGTTTTTGCTACTGTTGGATCGGCTAACAGTTCGAGGCTATTGACTAATATGTGCTTGTGTTGGGATCGTTTTTACTTCTGTGCTGTGTTTAAATATCCCTTATGTTTTGACTGCCTAAACTGATGCATGGCTAGTCTTTGGCAAAATGTCTGGGTAGGACGAGTCATCGCGTAGTTTACGTTTTTTCTCCTCTGCGTTATATGCATGAGTAAGTGCTGCATTATTTGTATTTAACGCTGTCTGCTTGTTGTGTGTGAATGTAAGATTTGAATAATGGTTATCTGGTACCGAATGAATGCATGTCACATGCATAGCGAAATTCTGCGCTACATGTATACCGAAAATGTGTCACATAAAGCTTATATATATATATATATATATATATATATATATATATATATATATATATATATATATATATATATAAAAGCTTTATGTGATGCACATTTCCGTTACAAAAAAGAACCTAGACATAACTATCGGACAACACCTTCAATATAATGTTCCAAACAGGCAAAAGATATTGAGCCTCAGTCATTCGAGTAGCTACCAAAACCTAGGGATTGGGAGTCATTGTATCAACGAGTTTTGTTCTGTTCCTTATGTTGGTTTAGTTAAAAATTGACCAGTTTGGCCCATAGACTGTAGTTTGTGAGTAACGTTTTGTGTGATACCGTCATTATCCTGCCGTGAATTTGGTTTGCCATTGCAAAATCACTTATTGTTAAATAGATAGATAGGAAATTAGCGCATGCGTGAAGAGCCAGTTTCGGCTGCCGAAAGAAACTTGGGCTGTTGACACCTGGGAAGATAGTACTCCTCAGGTTTGTTTGGCAATATATCCAAGAGAATGAAGGGTCTGAATACTAATCATCACCAAAGGAATATACGATCTAGTGTTCTTCTATAGCCCACATATAACCTTGCATGACACGATAAATAATGAATATTTTTTGCATCAGCCTTCGTGGAGGATAACTACATTCAATTGTACGAGGTGAACAAGCGAAATTAGGCTTTTGCAGACGCCTTCATTTCCAAATTTGCCTCATTTCTTTCACTTTCGTCTTCTACTCAATCATACAATAAAACTTTTTATATGTCATAAAATTTGTTATTGTTGATCCAATCACAGAATCCAAGAGATTATTGTCAAATATCGGTGATATTTCAAGTAAACATGGGTTATATTTTGATGCCAGCGTATTTGATGTTCGTACATTAAAGCAATTGTTGCAACAAGTAGTGCTAGCGAGTATGCTAGAGAAATTATAACTCCAACATACTCGTAAGTTGGAGAAATTATAACTTGATATATTTTGCGAATCAGAAACCAGAATGCTAGATCCTACATTACTGGGTTCACTATCCTTATTTACTCGTTATTGGTTTCGATCCTGTGTTTCTATGGAATTTTCTCAAATCGGATAATGCAGATTCTGCATTTTCTTTAGAACAGGAGATGCGGCTTGTACAACTCAGTGGGTCTCTGTAAACATATACCTTTCCAATGCCGCGTTTTGCGTACGCGGGTAGTAGCTTTGCACGGACAGTTTCACAAAGATCCGATTGATCACAATTTCCAATTTTTTGTCCTTCATCGGGTTGAGTTTTTATTCGTCCCAATGGAAATGCGGTTCTATCACGTCTTTGTTTACTGGCGACATTTCGGTGCCTACTTTCCAGCACCATCCTCAGGCAACTATACACAGCACAATATTCACAATAGCAGATGTAAGCAAATGTGGTCTAAATCGGCTATTGTGAGTATTGTGCTGTGTATAGTTGCCTGAATGGTTCTGGAAAGTAGGGCCGAAACGTCGCCAGTAAGCAAAGATGTGATAGAACCGCATTTCCATTGGGAAGAATTCAACTCAACCCGAGCAAGACAAAACAAAATTGTTGTGATGATCGAATCTTGAACTATTAAACTACCGTACGCAAAGCGCGGCATTGGAATATATGAAGCTGTCTCTCCGACAAAATTTAAAAAAAAACATATAACTTTGTTCAGAGCGCTTAAAATATCCACTTAAATCAATACCAAAAACTTAATCAGATATGTTCCCGATAATAGCATCAAAGACGACGAAGATTACGCTTCGTGTTCCGACCTTAGTCTTAAGTAGCGCAAGTATTTCAGATATGGTCTGGGTTATGGGTGAAATGGATGCTCAAGTTGGGCTCCTAGGCGACGCAGAATTTCATTTAGGTGGAAGGCACACTTTAAGCTCAATGCGCAACGATAATAGTGAACGACTGTTGGATAGCTGCACGAAGCATAGGATATACTTAACTAGCACAAACTTTAGACGTGTAAGACCTTGCGCCAACGGTTGTCCACCAACCCCCAGACAACGGTGGACTCAAATACAAGTAACAGCTGTTTATAAATGGCGTCGTTGCATCGAGGATTGTCGTTCGTTTTGGAATCCGTATGTCGACTCGAAACATGCGCTCATCTACTGTACATTTAAACTCATTTATTTTATAAACCTAAAAAGGAATAAATCTTAATCGATGTAAGCAATCTTAAACATCCGTCTTTCCAAAAAGTATTTAGATATTCTAGTCAGTGTTAATTGCTATTGATGGTGAAATTTCGAACTTACTGTGGACGAAGTTAAGATCCGCTATGTACAATGTGTCGTTTTTCGGTCCAGTTTAATTAGACATTGAGTCCGATAAAACAAGATTATTGAAACTGGTGACCAAATTTATGCTAGCTTCGCTTATAGTGCTACTCGTAGAGCTCCTAGACGCCAGCTTGTTCGCAGTCTGGAAGTTGGTCATGATTCCTTTTAGAACATAAAAGTTGAAGAAGCGTTCTAACTAAAGTAATAGCCCATAGCATGTGCAATTTATTCACGCATCGGATAGGAAATAAACAAAGTTAATGAGATACATGATTGTAAAAGCAATGGAAATTTGTTGATACTTGTGTTTGCTCGTGGTTAAATTGCAAGGA
Source organism: Eudiplozoon nipponicum (assembly GCA_029291075.1). Taxonomy (NCBI): domain Eukaryota; kingdom Metazoa; phylum Platyhelminthes; class Monogenea; order Mazocraeidea; family Diplozoidae; genus Eudiplozoon; species Eudiplozoon nipponicum. Next base: position 23,616 of record JAQBSW010006399.1, on the reverse strand, counting down.
GGTATCCGTTACTATTGCTGTCTATAATGATTGCGAGGATGATGATAGCGATGATATTGGTGATGGTGATGTTGTTGATGATGATTGTGATGATCTTGATGTCATTTTGATGATGAATTTGCTCTCTTGTCACTCCTTGATGTACATTTGATTCGTTTAGAACAGGAAGGAACCTACTATCTATGCGTTTGACTTCCATACTAATTTACTATTGCTCAAATGAAATCTATTTTTCTCAGCTATCGTAGTAAATGAATGATGTAGCTTCTAATACGCAACCGTTAGTTATAATGTCTATCAACATAGTCAAGACAATTTGACTAAATTTTTAGATGACCCCGACTATAATCCATCGATCTTTGTCTGTTTGTATTCTGTTATACTCTCAAAACGCCCAACAACTTTAGAATCACTGGATTGCGTAATTTTGTTAACTTTCCAACTAATTAGCCCGTGGAATTAGAGATAATGGAAAGTCAGCATATATAAATTACAGTTTAAATCCAGTTCGATGGTGCATAGGTTGCTATGCATTAAATAAATCATGCTAGCAGATTTGCAGAAATAAGAATGTCATTTTTACCAAGCTTACGTGTAGTTGCAATTGGATACATATTACTTTGTATTGCTGTATTTATATATCGTTATTCGTTTGTATAGTACAATTATTATGATTATTTATTATTATTATTATTATTATTATTATTATTATTATTATTATACTATTGCGATTTTTACTTATTGGCAGTTTACTTTTTCATTTAGTACGAAGATTGATTTCCATAGGATCACATTCTCTCAACCATGCCACGTAATTAAAAAAAGAAGAATTTACGCAGGATAATTTTGTTAATAAGCCAAACAACTATTACAGCCGATTTCCTGATGATCCATTCATAAAAAATGTTGGCTTGAATTTTACATAATCTGTAGTTAAATCAAATTTACTGACTTTAAATGAAAACCGATCTAATTGATTAGTCCTTACAGCAATGGAACACACTGACTGGTAAACAAATTTAGCAGCCCTGCTATGAAAATACCTGCCTAACTTCTGAATATATATATATATATATATATATATATATATATATATATATATATATATATATATGAGATATGAAGTGAATACTCATAGGACTTTAAGTAAGTATGTTGAAGGACGGCATAGATTAATTACCTTGTCCTTGTTGGGCGCAACAAGGTGTTTGCATCCAAATTCTTAATCAAAAGCAGGACAGTGGATGCAAACACCATGTTGCGCACAACAAGGACAAGATATTAAACTCATATGATTGTCAAGGTAGCACATTTTTTTCTCGTCATTATTTTTAAGTCCTAGATTTGAACCAAGGAGCAATTGTTGCAGAGCTAATGAACTCACTTTCTATGTCACTGAATCAGAGCATCGCTAGCAATTTACATTGTTTTGGTTTTTCATGCTTAGTTTTCTTCTCCTTGTGTGATCTTTTTTATACCGCTATCATCCTAACCAATTCTGACTAGTATGCCTCATTTTCTCAATATAAATATTATCATAATACATAATTATATGTACGCACAAATCCTTGCGCTTCGATGGTTTCCTGATTCATTTCGTGTATGCTTAAATATAAAATTGGAGAAAGGGAGAGGGTAAATTTGAATTCAATAATTATTTATATCATTTGTTTTAGCAGTACTGAGTCCTCCACAGAAATTGTCGTCTATTTATTAAGATTTAACGTAATCTGTTTGTGATCACGTGTAAAATGTAAAACTTTAGTTCAATTAATATAGCGAATCTTGTTTGCATTTATTTTTGCATATTTGTATTGCATTTAGACAGCCTGTTAGTTAAATCATTATTGTACATTAATGTATGTATACTTGTTTGTAACTGGCTGGATGTGGTTGTTTTTGTATACGTGTATTTGTTTCCAGTTCAGTGGCTTCTCTCGTTTACAATTTATTTATTGGTGCGTTTGATGTACTGTTGAAGCTTATTTGTAACTATATATATATATATATATATATATATATATATATATATATATATATATATATGACAGAGAGAGAGAGAAAAAAAATTCGGGACCACGACAAAGTAGTCCGAAGTTTGAGCCCCGTTAGATACCATTTAGGCAAGGCCTGAGCTTATAATAATGGGCTATCAGTCTATATTTCATTATTTGCTACTTTATCAATGATTAGTGTCTACTATATATATAAATACCATTTAAAGCTTTGCTGATTTTAAAAGGTCGCTTTAGCAAAGCAGTAATATACAGTACTGTGACAATATGTGTCTGATTCCATTCTGAAAGCATATCTTACATTTCTTTAGTTAGACTGTCTTTCAGATTTAGCTAGTCAATCCCACACAAACACTAGCACAGAGAACCAATGTAAATTCTATATTCTGCATGTGTGTTTTACTGTACGCTAGCATACGTGTGAGTGAATGCTTGCGCCTGAATAACACCAGTTAACAGAAGTTAATTTAATTTCCTTTAGCAACATCCATAAATTGTTATTCCATCGTTTCGGTCTCATTATTGTGTGCCTGAACCTGTAATTTACTTATTTTTACTAAATCATTTCCAGCCTTAGAAAATATTTACGGGTTTAAGATAAATGATTTTATAAGGAGCAATGTGTATAAAAATCGGCCGCATAATGAAAGTGTGGCGCTGATTCGCATTATCAGGTCTCTGTTGATCATTCTGCATTTGTTCGAACTGATCGGTGATCATGACTGATTTTTACGTGTATTTTATTTGTGAAAGCAATTGAATTACAAATTTACTTTAGGCATCCGCTATCTTAATTCTAGTAAACCGCCTACTATTCGTATTCAAGGCAAGTAAGACCGTCTGCTTATGTGCCTAAATTTCCTATTACTTTTAGTTCATTGAAACGTTGAACTTTCGTTTAGCTAAGAGTGTTTAGTCTGAACTTCTTTTTGTATAAACTATTAAATAAAATTATATGTGGCTCACTTATAAATTTATCATGCACAAACGTTTTGTGTGTTTTAAAACATAATTCTTTACCCGTGATTCTTTGGTAGTTTGTATCAATATGTCTACGAGTCACCGATAAATCTGACAGTTAAATCTTGCCAAAACGCTACCATAAATGTAAAAGAATTGCTCACCTCAACAACGAACAATTTCAAATTTGAATTTTTGTCTGTTCGTTCTAGGCAAATTTTAACGGTGACTTATTTAGCTTCATATTTGTTCTTAATTATAATTATCTTTAGGTGTTTTGGAGAAGCTTAGTTCTATGACGCACATTGTTTTTATCATAGCAGAACCGTTGCCTTGGTTTCCTTTCTAATTTCTTCCACTCTTCGTTGAAGGACTTACATCGTCACTACGTCTTTTTAGTTAAGTGTAGCTTTGTATTTCACCAAATCTACTCAATTATTTACAATTTTTGGCTCGATTAAGTGTTTTCCTTTGATGTATTAGTGCACAGTTAATTATTATTGGATATGTACTATTTTGTTTGCTTTATATGTATATATATATATATATATATATATATATATATATATATTATAATATAAATAGATTTGCTTATCTGAGAGGTCTGCTTTATGCTTGCAGAGATATACAGACTTAGATATATTTTGTTCCACTCATATGTGTGCAAATGCTAACACATTAATGAAAGTTCACTTTTTCTGTCTTTCATTTTTCTTTAGTTTCTCTAGTCCATTCATTTTGTTATTAACATTAAATGGAAACGCAACTGTGGCTTATTGATATGTTTCGTCAAGCGCTTGTTTGCATTTGTCATGAATTGATACTCATTTCATATTACTACTCTTCGTTTGAACAATTTCGCCTTTCAATTAGTCCCACCTACCGTCCTTGTAACTGTTATTAGTTCTTCATAGATGATTTACATTTTAGTTCGCGCATATTGCCAAAGCCAATAACCAAATAAGGCTTGTCAATTTCGCAAGCTGATCTTCTGTTTAATAAAGCATTTAAATTCGATACTTTTCTCCCAGAGACTGAGTTCCTATTAAGTATTGTGATTGGCTCTTTACAAGTTGGAACGTAAATATCAACTAACTTACAAATTTTCCAATATGAGTCGGAAATTCAACCGGGATTTCAGCACAAACATATGATCCTCTTTCTTAACCTGTTTTCATAAATGTGCGTAGCATGACAGTTGGCGAATCTCTGCCTGTTATATTGGCAACGATAACATGAACGTTTCCTATGCTATCGGAATCTATACTTCCTATTTCGCGTGGAGCCTTGGATTAGAGTTTACTGCATGATTTACATTTAGTTATAAATGAGTATTGATAGACCTGTAGTCTTCATTTGTACTTAGGTAGAACACTCGCCGAAGTACGTCCCATGAACTTTCAGCTGCCTTTGCTGTTTGTCCAGAGTATTGCCTATCTGTTTGTTCTTGGAATTCAAGGCCATTGCCTTGTGAAATAGTAATTATTTTATGATTATTTGACCTGAACAAACGCGGTATCCGCATTTATTGTTTCCAGGAGATCAACACTTTCTGGAACACGGAGAGAGATATTGTATAGCCTTTATCCTATGCAATATTGTATTTATGACCTTATTTGATTTGAACTCGTTGGGTCTATGCGAGGCTTCGTGCGGGCAACATGGTTCTGAAATACTTTGATTTGATCTCTAGTTTTGTGCAGCATTCAAACATCTTATTGTTTACTTGCGATTTCAGTACCATGCTAGATCATGAATACTCGAGATACGGAGCTGTAACAAAATGAATCCTCTCTAAAAATATCTGGTAAAAATTGCATTACACATTCATATCTTACTCTTAGCCCCTATATGCTCGAAATAAACACCTTATTACAAAATCGTCTACAAATTTAGATGAACTTTATAGACTAGTTGGCTAAAATATTTACATTGCTATTCGCACACACGGAAAACAGTTTAGATTACCACTGTAGCATTAACACATATATATATATATATATATATATATATATATATATATATATATATATTAATCGACATGAGTTTTATTTTCTGAATTTGGCCGGTGCTGTGCACAGAGTAAATAATTAGAGTACTCGTGACTTTTGATAAGCTGTGGACTAAAGAGATGCATAATTGGGGCCTGAAAAGTATCCGACAAAAAGAGGAAATGGTAAAAATTACGTGTTAATCAAACAAGGATCAGTTAATTATTCAATACTCAGTATCACACCACATTTGTAAATATCCTACGTACTCTCTCACTGAGCACTGATCGCGTTAAATTCAAAAACAAATTAACACATGGTTTAACTACAAGCAGTAGTGTTTGTCAAGGCTGTCGCATTTCCCTATTTCTATTTAATATTTTAACATTGCTGTTATTAAAAATACTCTCCAATACGTTCAGGATGCAGGTGTCAATGATCTTCCGGATGGTAGATCTTGATTGCAGAACTTACTGTATTATTATCTGACTATCGATATTAAGCTCAAGTCACCTTGAATAGATTAGTAGTCGTTGGTCCGTCTTTCGGCACCATCTAAATGTAAAATACTTCTATAGGATTACCCACCACTCACTACGACTCTGTGGTCGCAAAGTGAAGATCTGATCGTAATTGATAGGTTTACATACTTTGGCAGCTCCGTCAATATATCGGAAAATATTTCTGACGAGGTGATTATGAGAATCGCGAAAGTTAGAATAGCTTTCTCGAATAATTGCCATTTGTGGAGAAACGCAATTACTTCACTGTGCCATAAAGCTCGTGTTTGGAATGCATCTGGACATGCAGTTTTATTATACGCTACTGTGACTGATATTAGTTTTGCTATGTTGTTCGACGACTGGTAAAATGCAATGGTATTGGTGCTTACTTCAAGCTCGAAAACGTTTTAAAGAATTCTAATCAGAGTTTGATATGGCAGAAATAGAAAAAGTTAACTTTATTGAAATTGAGTAGTATTGGACCCGCGCATCATAGTTCTTGGTCATAAACCCTGCGCGATATGACATTGAAATGAGCTCAGTGACGATTTTGTGGCAGATTTCTAGTAGAACCATTTTCGTTATTTTCTTTTCTTAGTTTGGCAGATTTAGTTGATAGTTTTAGTTGTGTCTATCTTGCGATATGATGAAACTTACTTTACTACTTTACTGCGGCTGACTCCTTTTGGAGGATAAGCCGGCTCCACATTTCATGGAGTTTCTTGGGAATTTGGTACAAGTGGTGTCCCCTCACCGAGTGGTGATATGATGAAAATCGCAAGGTAGTTGTATTTCAGAGGTTGTCTTGACTTTAACATTACTTTGCCATAATGGTGTAGTGTAGAGATTTAATTAGCCTTGTTTCTGTATTATCTAGGAAAATATATTCATATTAACTAGATTCTCGTCATAAATAGCTGTTCTTTAAACATTATAGTTTTGATTATTATTGCTTCTATGCTATAAAGTTTTCTTTATTGTTTTTTTGTTAGTTTATTCTTTTGTTTCCTATTCATGCTTGTATGGGGGTAAAGCATAGAGAACTAATGATATTGCAATAATGTCCGTGAAGATCGTGACGATAATGATCGCATAAATTTATTTTTGAAATTACATGTAAGTGTATCTTGTTGCGTAGATACATATGTTTATATAGGCATATTTATTCATAGATTTGTGTATGTATATATAAGTGTACGTATGTGTGAATTATAATTTTCGCAAGTATGGTCTTTATTTACCAAAACATCGTAGGCAAATTAAGAATCCAACTGATTAAGGTTGCTGGTTTCTTCTCAAATCATTTGTAACATGCATTAAAATCCGTATCCAAACCGTAGGTTAAAGACAAATTAGCTGGAGTTTTGGAGCTACCTTCAATCTTGCTAACTAGGACTAGTTATTGTAGATATATAAACATGTTAGTCTGATTTTTTTTGCTTTTCAAAGAATATATATATATATATATATATATATATATATATATATATATGTGTGTGTGTGTGTGTGTGTGTGTGTGTGTAAATGTGGAGTTTTTTTTACATTAAAATGCGTTTTCAAAAGAACATATATTCTCTCATTTTACATATGGTAACGGACTATCGTAAACAAGTATATCTATTAGATTAAAAAAATTTAAATTTCAAATTGAACGCATTTCATTACCCTTGCTTCCAAATTTAACGATACTAGTTACTTGTAAAATAGTCGATATTTTTGCGATTTGGTTTCATATTGAGTTTGTCCTCGTATATCATCGTACATCTTGTATCTTATGCTAGTGTTGTTGCGCGTCTGACTTTTTTAGCAGTCGTAAAAGCCTGATATATGATCTGTTGCTATTGTTTAAAATATAGAAAGACTAATGTCCTTCATGGATTTCAGACTTCAGTAGTGACAAAATTGTTGTTGCTCACATTAAAATTGATCGAAACCTAATACAAAATTGAATAGGAAGACTATATTTCTAAACGATGTAGTACATGCTCAGCATTGGACACAGCGCGGTGTACTTTGATGTCTTCAACTATACATTCTGGGTCAAAGTAATTCCTAATCCGTTAATTGGCCTAAGTTTGTTGTTTAGTTTCACATTAGGTTAATTTCATGTATAATTTTGTTCGCATGTGATGTCTTGATTATGACGCGATGAACGCAATTGTCCAATCATTCTCTGCTGAACGCTAATACTGTTATTACTTATGGTATAAATTTCTCTGAGTCTAGATGTCCTGCTAGTCGTCTTGTTTAGTTATACGTATCTTGTATTTGACTATCGCATTTCCACAGTGTACGCGTCTTCCGTATGCTTGCTATTATTGTACTAGTGTATTAATGTTATTAGTGTTGGTGTGTGCGTGAACGCAACTTTGCGTTTCCGTACGTGTGTAAAATTTGTGTGTGTCTTAATCACTCTCGTGTTTTAGAGGCGCGCGTGTAATTCTGATTGCTTATTTGGTTTTGTTTCTGACAGTCCTCGAGCACTCCTGACTAATATACACAGCGCAGTTTTTGTTTTGTGGCATTTCTAGGTCATTAGGTCATTAATTGAAATATTTGCTACGAGACTTGATGATTTCATATAAAAATAGCATTATTGGTAGTTAGTAAGACTTTTTTGCAAGAATTGTCATATTGTACACTACTTAAACAGGGAAATTAATCGCATTTTATTGATTATTCTGAGATTTGAACTTGGATTTCGTAAAATGTCGATGATGATGATGATGATGATGATGATGATGATGATGATGGAGACCATCTGGTTGATCCACTGTTCTTCGAGTGTCTCTTCGTAATGCTTCATCGATATTTCATCCACTAAGATTTGCACGCTTTTTGGTTAATACCCTGTTGCTATAATTGTATAATTCTCATATTTAATTTTATTATTAAATGAAACCACGGATTTTTATTTTTCACAACCTGCGCTGTTCAGGTTGTTCCAACTATTATGTCAATAATCAAATACGAATATAGCAGGCATAATAAGGCATGATTTCATCAGACACTCATATCACGCACTACTTGTTTGAAGTAAATATTTTCGATAAAATATTCGGTTATTCTACAATTATGATTAATGTACTAACTTTGCAAGTTGCACTTCATAATCATTTAAAAGTAATAAATCATCAACAATAGAATTACCAAGTTTAGATATCTGAGTCAAAAGTAAAAAATTTAGTGCTAAAATCAGCGCTAATACCGGCAGAAGCAAGATCCTTACTAAGAAGAAGAAAGTAACAAGAAAGATATACGTTCTGGCAACATTTGCTTTCAAACGAAAATAGATTTTATTAGGCCGGCCAATTAACTCTGTTTAAGGAGGCTCTTAGCAATTAACGTTTAACTTGTCGTATCCTTCTGGTCCTATTTAAACTAACTTTTTACTAAATACATCAAAATTCATGCATAAATGTAGATTTGCTAGCTTTCGGCAACCAATATTGTTATCAATATTATTAGAACCAAATAACATGCTAACATTTTGCATAAACAAAGTGCAGTGCGTAAGACAGGACTTATCAACAGACAAAAATAGGATCGATGAAGAGTTTTAACAATTCAAATTATAATTTATTAAATTACACCAGTATTTTTCCAAATGAAATTATTAAATTCGCACAGACCACCCACAGCCAAATCACAAGTAGAAAATACATAATCTATGCAACTACATATATCGAGGTTGGGATTTTGATATAAATACCAGTCCCATTATATATATATTTCTCTAGAAACTAAGTATTTTAAAATTTAGATTAGACAATTCATCCGCTAGGCGGGTTTGTCCTTCTTCGAAACTCTTCACATGCAGTTATAATGAAGGTTGCAGTCTATATATGAGCACCTGACACATTACATTTGTCAGTATAAACTAAGAATTGTATATTGTAGAAAAGGTAATTCATCCAGTAGACCGGTTTCGTTCTTATTGGGATATCATCATGTACTGGTCAGAATTTGCCGCGGACAGAGCTCGAACCTGGGCACATCTGCTTCAGAATCTGGTGCTCTAACCACTGAGCCACACTGCCGCACCAGATTCCATAGCAGAGCGTTGTCCGCGGCAAATTCTGGCCAGTACATGATGAGTTCACAATAAGGAAAAAACCGGTCTACTGGATGAATTGCCTTTTCTACACTATACAATTCTTAGTTTATATTGGTATATGTAAGTAATTAATTGATCGGGTGCTTATATTAATACTGCAACCTTGATTATAATAATAGTCATCACCGCCCGTGCAACCAATGTTCGTTTAATTATATATATATCTTCACATACAGTCCTGAATTTTCCGTGAACTCGGATAAAACCTAGGTACAGCTGCTTCAGAATCTGTGTAATTACATAACAAATGTAAATTTGTACATTATAAATTATTTAATTAGCTGACAGCTTATCAGATAGAATATATATATTCAGAACATTGTCTCTAGATATATGTTGTTAATGAGGTCATGTCGTTAAATAATGTATCCAATAAACATGTATTTTGCTCTTTCCCATGTGGAACTATAAACAAATTTACTTTTTTCTTTCGATGGACATTATTATATATATCACGTTCATCCGGATCTATTCTCATTACAAAAAAGGTGTGTGAAAAATCCCACAAAATTAACCCAAATAAAAACCTAGATAACCGAATCAGGAAGATATGCTTCAAACACAAAATCAAGGAGGAGCTAGGCTACACGAGGAAAATTTTTTGAACAACCAGAAATAGTATATAGATTTCGACGTAAGACCACGTTCGATTTGTTCTACTGAAGATACCAGAAATTTTTTCCCCCTAAAGTTACCATTTAGAGATACCCTAACAGGTTAAAACATTACACAGCTCTTTAATCGAACGATTATGGCAATTTTCCCTAATTCCAATGCCAGAAATCACCGGCCAAGTTCTTTAAACTTTCATAGTTTACACATTTACTTGTGCTTCCTAGGTAGAATATGTATTGATTGTACGAAGAAACGATTAATCAACAGAATACAACATTTACCGCAGAAATTTATTAGAAACTAGCCATTTCGGAAAATATATATGTAAATCTGGCGACAGTTATTTTAACTAATTTCTCAGTTCTAAGAAGAGCAGTCAGAAATTTACTACATATATACGAAGCCCTTTATATTTTTTTATTTTTATAATTATTCTTTCCATGATCATCATGAGAGTAAGAAGACAAACTCAATAGCAATGACCAAATTGCAATTCATATATATGAAAAGTAAAATTCGTTATGAGACTGGTTAAATACAATGTGATTGGTGTTTACTTCAGGCTCGCAAACTCGATTTAAAGAACTGTTACCACCACCTGCAGCAATCATTGTTTAATTGAATTAACCATACATATTAGTCGAAAGCTGCAAAAAGTTATAGTTCGTGACTGCAAATAGATTATGGAGCCGACATTTCCAGTCCAGTACAAAGTATGCACGAATACTAGAGGTGAGAGCCTCATATCTTATTTTGCTTTCCACTCGTTATGATTTGATCCTCGCTAGACAGTTTTCCGTCTTACTCAGATGATGTTCATTGAAGGTCGATACGCGTCAGTGCGTGCGGCTGGTGGTAGTTTAGCTATGTTATTCGACGACTCGAATTATTATTTATTTCAAGCTCGCAAACTTGATTTAAAGAATTGTTACCACCACCGGCGCAATCTTTGATTTTTTAATCAGAAGCACTTGTTCGTCACAAAAAACGATGCAATTCATTGTCATTGTGCTTTATAAAAAGTTTTTGCCATTGTTCGTATTTTAACGGAAAGCAATTACGGTCTGTGATGTTTTTATTGAATATATATATATATATATATATAAAATCGTTCCTACGGAGTTCAATTTGGACTATTCTTCCATCCAAAGATAACTTAATTTTTTGTTCGTGTTTTCATTTGCTCATATCCAAAGTAAATTATGTTGAAAAGATGGAGTGTAAGTGCTTGTGTGTAATTTCATATGTATTTTTTAAATTCATACATGAAGAAAAACTATCCTACAAGCATTGTCGTTAAATGTGATCAGGTTGTAATGATGTTTTGCCTTTTACTGTCGTTGAGATGATCTCTTGTTTAGAAGTTGTGACAATACAATTTCGGTTGAAATAGTGTAGTTACCAAACTGGTTAGGTTTATAGCAATTAATAACATATTCGAATATTTTCAAATGAATGTAATAGGAATAGAAAATTTTTCACATTTTAATGTAGATTAATTTCAACTAATTATTATATGACAGCTAATTAGGTTTGATTTCGCTCTATGTTCACCTTACCATGTTAAGTTCCTTACACGATAGTTTATTAACTGTTCGGAAGATAATGCATATATTTATGTATCAATTATATTTTGTCTTGTTACATTCTCGTCTACCTTTTATTTGTAGGTAAAGCTAAATTAGCCGGCTGCCTAAATGAAATAAATTTTTGCGAAGCTGTATTAATCGAAATAACCTGATCTGCGTTTTGACTAACGCAGTAATGATTTCAGTTGGACCAACTGATGAAGGCCGCCGATAGCGGCAGCTGAAATATTATGAAGACAGAAAACAACTGAAATCGTTACAGCGTCAAAACGCAGATTAGGCAAAGCCGGCTACTTAGCTGTAATTTTGTAGCGACCTGCACGGCGCGGTTGCAGCACTTTTAGAATTAATACAATATACACCTTTCTTAATAAACGACGTTATTTCAGTATGACATACTGATACGTTAATAATGTATATCCAAAAAATGAAGAGAGGTTAACATACGTTTTGTTAAAAGATTTTACATAAATAGGAAGATTGCATAGTATAGTTTTTCCTCGGTAGGACAAATACTAGAGAGTAATGTGTGATAAAATTTGAAAGTTTATTTAATCTGTAAACACGTAACTATGTTCATATTACCTCTTATTGGTTCTCTAAATTATTATTCTCATAGATAGAAATCAACCAGTACTTAAAAACCGATGATGTGAAATATTCATACCACACTAGATTGCCCGTTCGTAATGGGGCTGCCTGATCTAGATTCAGAATTTCTCTTCTATTAGGTGGCCCTCCACCTGATAAGGTTAGCCAGCACCAGCTGCTCAAAGCCTCTGATTTTACTTTGCTTGTCGCCGGCGTTCCTGTTATCAGTAGAAACGTGAGTATACATCTGACAAGTCCTACCTTCACATCGTCACATTTGGCAATAAGTTTAAATTGCACTGTAATACCGAAGTTTTGTCTTCATACGAAGTGGGATGACTGTATCTCGATAGTATTGGCATGGTTCATTCTATCGATGTTGATACGAATATCTACGACTCGCCAACCGCCAGGCTAGATATTTAAGCTGCATTGGATTGAGATATCGTATTTCGTGAAAGAATGATTTTAGTTGAATAATTCTCAGTTAATCTTTCTCTAAACTATGACGGCTAGCTTACAACTATAAATTGCATTGTCATAAGATATCGCGCTTTAGTTTTTTCCAAGTCGCCCAATATTTTATGCTTATTTTCACCAAGTTATCTTGCTGGATCCGGAGGCAGACTTGCTGTTTTTGTTTGTTTGCGGACGTTCCGGTGTCGATATTCTCCCCTTTCCCAGCCTATGTGCATTGCCTATGATGTAAACGTATAATCATTATTTGAAAAAAATGACAAAAACGGTTATGTTGTTCGACGACCGGTCAAAATACAATGGGATTGGTGCTTAGTTCAAGCTCGCAAACTTGATTTAAGGAATTGTTATCACCACCCGCGCAATCAATTATTGTTTAATTGTATTTTCTATCTTGGAAAGTAGTTTAACTTGAACGCTTTTGATACATCACAACGTTCATAGTAAATAGCCTATTTTTTGAATATTTTGAGACGTGGCTTGATGTTCGAAAACATAATTAGTAGCGTTTACTTTGAAATTATTTTTTAAATTAAGGCCGGAACGGGCACAGGTCGTGCTAGTACCGCTCGTGGTGGTCGCGGTTCTAAGGCCGCTAACGCGGCTGCTGCGGCGGCGGCTGCTGCAGCCTCGGCAAATCTAATTTCTGGCACTAGTGGTCTGTCCAGTCCTCCGGTTTCAACATGCCTTTCTGGAACTCCATCAATGCTTCTTCTTCCGGACGGTTGTTCTGGAATGTTATCTCCAGATCACTCGTCTGTGGGTACAGCAGCGGGGCTTGGGAATTCTGCACCACCGGGTCTTTTTATGAATCGTTCTAATGCTGCAAATGTAACAGCGCCCTCGCCGCAGTCTGTTGGTCATGGTCTTCCTCATGGCTCTGCGTCTCATCACTCGCACCCTGCATGTGCTGTGCCTGGTAGTAATCATCCATTTGGTCAAATGCCTCCACCTCCTTCACCTAATACTGGAGCAGGTTATTCGATGTCAGGTATTGCCTCGTCTGGGAACAGTAATTTGTCTCCTGTTTATCATCATGTAGGATCCTTTTCGTCGATGAATGGGCCGATGTTGTCGCCGCATTCTACTGCTTCTGGCTCTCCTATGCCTGGACTTATGTCTGCTCAATCGGTGGGATTACCTGGGCAAAATGTTAGGCCAACTGGAAGCGCATCACCTCCAGGATCATCGTTGACAACTTGCATTTCTGGTATGTCTTCTCATTCTTCTCAACCTACGAGCTTTCAGTCTTCTCAGCCAATGCATCCTGGTGTCTGGTCGGGTTCTAAGGACCGTATGCTTGTTCCTCAGCACTTGTCCTCATTAGACCAACCAGGATGTGGTGTTTCTGGTATGATACCGGGCAGACCGCCGTCATCATCTTCTGCAGGTTGTGTTAGCGATCCTGTAATGATGGGCTCACCAAATTTCAGGTAGGCATTTTTAATTTTTGTAGGTTTAATTCATTTTTATCTACGCTATATGTTGTCATTTATTCCACTGGTTTACTCTTTTGTCATTTTCAGTGGTTATGGCGACTTTCAGAAAGGGATGCGACTAGTTCGGCTTCTTTTAGTCGATCTTTTTTTTATTTGTTTGGCATACACGTTGAAGCTTTATAAAATTGCACATTATATTTCGTTGTTTTGAGAAACGAAGCCTTAATTCTGTATTTTTGCTATTGAAATACTGGGGTTGTCTGCCATTCTAAATCCTCAAAGGAAAAAATGGAAACTAGCCTAATACGCTTTCTTCAATGAAAGTACAGATTTTCGCCTAAGCATGTGGCGAATGTTGAACAAATTTATTGTTCGGGACTGCATAGAGATTTTGCAGCCGACATTTCCATCCAATTACAATGTTGGCGGGACTACGAGAAGTGAGAGTCGATGTCTAATTTTGCCCTCCATATTTATATATATATATATATATATATATATATATATATATATATATATATATATATATATATATATATGCATTTCGGTTTGATCCTCGCCATTCAGTTTGCTCTCGTGCTCTGATGATGATCATCGAAGGTTAAAACGCGTCAGTACGTGTGACTGGCGGTTATTTTGCTATGCTGTTCGACGACGGGTTAAATATAATGAATTTGGCGTTTAATTAATTATCGCAGACATGTTTTAAAGGATTTCTAATATCACCCGCGCAATCAGTGATTGTTTGATGGTGATTATAGTCGTTCAGTTTTACTTTCTTGGCGGCAATATACTTAGCTTGAAGTGCTGGAATATTTTACTTTTCAAAACGAAAGAGAGGTTCTGGATTGGTTAGCATAATCTGTCAAGGCAGCGGCAGTCAGGTAAATACGCCTTGTCCATCCGTTGTCATCCGTGAACATAACGTAATTCGTTGACGACTGATGGTAGTGCGCCGTTCTGCACAATCTTGTGCTTCGTATTATAATTGACTAAAATGTAATTTTTAGGGTATTTAACTTCAGACAATATCGGAGAATGGTTAATTTCTTACAAAAAACACGAACAGTGTATTCGAAATCAGCAGTAAAGTTACCACGACACAAAGTGGAAATTTACTTATGGTAGTGCCCATCGGAGAAGCCTAGTCTATTAGACTTCATGGCCTACACTGGCGCTCACTTCGCGGAAGATTTCGTCATGAACATGCACGGTATAAAAATAGCCGTTGGTAACTAATGCTGCATTTCCATACAACCATATTGAAAATAACAGAAAGGAAATTTCTAGTAGAGCCATCTCCATAAATTTCTTTTATTGGATAGATTTAGCTGTGCATTTTGGCTGTTTTTTATATCACAAAACTGTGAAAGGATGTATTGCCGAAGTGCTCTTGTCCTAGAGCATACTTGTGAATAATTTGTTTTGCATAGAGATCTAGGTTGCCTCTTTTCAGTGTTTTGATAGGTAAAAATAATAACATCAACTGATATAGAGGGCATAGTTACTATGATTATGCTTGCCTAGATAACACAGAAATGAGGAAAACCTGCACAAACAACCATTGGGGCGAAGTCTGCTTTAATGCAAGGAAATATAGGAAATACTACTACCTAGTGGTTTTCAATGTATCAGTTATGCGTGTATTCAATATATATGAACTAATGCCAAATTTTTAACGCCACTGAGCCTACTATTTTACCTAGTCTCTATGTTTGCATTGCATTTGCTGGAACAACTAGAGGCTGGTTGTCGTGTTACACCTAAATTCATAACATTTCTGCTTAAGAAAGGGTATCACATTGCAGGCTATACTTTACTGTATTGAATTTGGGTTTTTCGACCTAGTCAAGGTTTCTGATATCTAGACAGATACGCATATCTGGTTTGCTTTTCACCGAGGCCGATCATTCTCCTAGCTTTGAGATAACTGGCGTATTTCAATTATATGAACTATTAATCTTATACATTCATTTTGTTATAATTAGCAATAAATATTACGTTACACGTCTGTTATACTTTGTACATTGTTATCTTTGATAAAATCGTTAAAATATATTATTCTAAATGCCAGTTATTCGTATGTCTTAAAGCTACGCCTACATTCATGATTCTACTAACTGACAAAACCACGTAATACTTGCCAAAACTAGCACTCACTAGTAACTTAGTATATTAACAATGGCGTGATTTCGTACTACGTACCTCATGTTAAATTCATTATCCTTGTTTAATCCTTTTTATGTTGCAAACTACTAAAATACATTTACAATTATAGTGGAATGTCACCTGTTCCTCCTCAGCACTGTTCATCACCAGCTTTGACGCAGCAGACGCATTCAAATACAAGCACACCTCCGTTACCACGCAACAGTTCCAGCGGAGTTATAATCATGAATGGTTCTCATTCAGTTGGTTATTCTACTTCTTGTATGACAACCACGACGTCATCTATTTCGTTTTCTTCGTCTGGGGACTTGTCTGCTGGATTCACACCGTCTTCAGGTGCAACTCTAAATACCTTATCTTCCACCGCTACAACTTCTGTACATACAATTGTCTCTACATCTAGTATATGCACATCTACCTCTTCACCATTTCCTTCTACTGGAGGGATTAGTTCGCAAACTCTAGCTCCACCAAACGTCTCACTATTAGCACCATCTAGTGGTGGCAGTGTGGGAAATCTGGGCACACCTGCGAATGGAGGCTCAGCTTATCTATGTGGTGGGCAGCAGCCAACATTTGGTCAACAACAGCAGGGACAAAGGAGGTCTTCTCTTGGGGTATCTTCGCCTTCACCATCCAGTACTTCTGGTAGCATGGGCCCTTTTGCTCAAACGCCTCGTGTTGCTCCAGGGAGCGGTCAGCAGTCGGCAGGCAATTGTGATCAAAGTTCTCAACATGGACTGGCACAACCCGTATTGAATTATGGAATGCAACGACAAGCAAATGGTTTTGGAGGAGCTCACGGTGATTATCAGCAACAGTCTCATCCTTCACAACGGCCAGGCGGTACTGCCTCAGTTTCGTCTGGACCAGGTTATTACTATGTTTCACTTGATTTATAAATGTTTATACGTTTTATTATAATGATAATCCCCTACCTGATAGAACATTTTGGCCAGACTGCTTATATATTTATTTTCAATCGTGAAATCCTAAATATTTTAAACAGTTATACTATGTAAGATGTAAGACTTTTTCACGACTGCCTTAGAAATGGAATTTAACAAGTTATTAATAAATGATGGTAAGTGCGATGATCTACAGTATAGACAATCGAGACGGCTAAGAAAAGTGGGAAAATTTATCTATATGTGTGCATGTGCATATTTTGTGCACAAGAATTCAACTGGATTGTTAAATAAATGTTTGACTGTGAGTACTAGAACCAGTCCGAAGAAATGCTATCCTCGAGTTAAAGTTGATACGTGTGTGATAGAGATAAAATGTCTATTTTATGAATCAATAAAAGCAATAATTCATATGTGAATATCCTCTGACCAATCCTATTTAGCGAAAAGCGGACGTTGTGCTTTTGTTAATACCTGTGGAACAGTTATTTTTATCCCGTTAACTTGTTCAGTTAACAACCTAGTATAGCCCAATGGTGTGGATCATAACTTTCTTTACTAATGCATTTTCTAAATAAGCCTCTGTTGTAGAATTCTTTCTTACGTAAACAGAGAATCATTCATTCCGCGATTGAGTTGCACAATAGCCTCCACTGATAAGGAAAAATTAGCGAAGCCTCTCAACTGACTCCTTTTTACTGCCAGATACTCAGAGACTTTCACCCATATAAGTCTTTCTCGATCAGTGAAGATGTTATGCGTTGTGATCAATTGACCGACCTCGCGCGTAATTGTGTTCAGCCACGAGATTATTCATCTAAATGTGAGGTTCCAGTCATCTAACTGTGAAGCCAACGTTGCCTGAAAACTGCTTGATGGTTTTCCAATATTATCGATATCATCATCATCATCATCATGTCCAGCCATACAAAAGTCAAATGTGACAAAAGTTTAACTGCCATATAACCATAATGAGTGAAAAAAAGTATATAAGTGAATTTAGATGTCACCTTGCCCGAATGCTAACTTGGCCATAATGGTTTTGTGAAGAGGTTTAGACTGCCTCATTTCTGTGAGTTATCCTGATAAATTTACTCATAGTAGCAGAGTATTCCTTCTCTCTCTGCCTCTCTCTCTCTATCTCTCTCTCTCTCTCTCTCTCTCTCTCGTAAATGGCATTAATAATGTCTAAATTCACTTATTATCGATAACAATCTTGTTGATGACTTGCAGTAGATATTTATTCGCTGGTTAGTTTTTACCGACAAAATGTGTATAATTAATTCCTCCCATTTTACTTAATGCCAATCCCACTTCTCCAGATGGCACGGTGCTTGTCTTCCAATGGCGGATCAGGGATGAAAGTTGGAACTTTGAGTCGCAAGCGAAATCGACTGGAACCCACGTTAAGCAGACGTTGGCTAAAACGCATAAATTGATTAATAACTGAATTTTGCATGAAATGTGCGGTATTTTGCCGTATGGTATGGCGTTGCGGCTGGCGGTAGTTTTGTTTTGTTGTTCGACGACTGGTTAAATACAATGGGATTGGTGTTTACTTCAAGCTCGCAAACTTGATTTAAAGAATTGTTACCACCACCCGCGCAAACAATTATTGTTAAATGGTATGGCCTGTAGACATAGAAAATTTTGGTCTGACCTAAAGCGTGCAGTAGTTTGCCTGCCCGGCAAAGATAGCATAAACCATGTCGAATATAATAGGACATGGCTATTATTTAATTTCATGTGAAGCCTCGAGTTTGGTCTAACTGCGCAGTAACTTCTATTGTTAAATGTGATTAATGGAATGAGAGCAAACGTGTCAGACGCGAAGGGCAAGTTTCTGCTCCTGAAGGAAACTTTGGCCACTGGCATCAGGGCAGCTAGTGCTCATCAGCTGTGGTTGTACGGTTGTGCATGATGATGATGATGATGATGATGATGATGATGCTTTCAAATCGGATCTAAGTTCTGGCATTTAACTGCCGTTGTTTGCAAAGCAAATTTCATTTAGGTTACCATCAATTAATAAGCAGCGTTGTCGTTCGTAGACATATTTTTTAATCGGCAAAAATGCTCGTTGAAAAAACAAGGAAGACCCCATAATTTTACCTCTCTAGATCGCGTTTTACGCAGGCTTCCAGTTCGGTTATTAAGTATAGTATTATTCTCACAACCAGCGCCAGACTGGCGTAAAATACAAGGTGGACAGACTTTGACATAGTAGAAACAACTATAGTCATCTACATTAAAATTTGGGAGTACGGGGCCCGCTCGTCTGCCAGTATGGGATCATTGCATATCATAGATCTTAATTGGAGACCCTGAGCAATATGGCATCAATTCGAGCTCAGCGATCTTGTTACAGATTTCTAGTAGAACCATCTCCATAAATTTCTTTTATTGTAAAGATTTAGCTGTGAATTTTGGCTGTTTTTTATATCACAAAACTGTGAAAGGATGCATTGCCGAAGTGCTCTTGTCCTAGAGCATACTTGTGAATAATTTGTTTTGCATAGAGATCTAGGTTGCCTCTTTTCAGTGTTTTGATAGGTAAAAATAATAACATCAACTGTTATTATCCATTCCCTTATCACTCTCCTTTAATATTTCTTGAATATATTTAAACTTCTCCATTTTTATTGCATCTTTTTCAAATTTTCTTACGGTTATATATATATTTATTTACTCCGAAATAAGCTCCTTACTATATAGAGCACGAAATTCAGATATAGTCCTGGTTATGAGTGACATGAATGCTCAAGTTGGGCGCGTAAGTAACGCAGAATTTCATTTAGGTGGAAGATAAACTTTAAACTCAACGCGCAACGATAATGGTGAACGGGTTTTGGATAGCTGCGCTGAACATAGACTATATTTAAGTAGTACAAACTTAAGACGTAGTGTTAGACGTTGCGCTACAGGGCGTCCTCCAGCACCCGGACAACGGTGGACTCAAATAAATTAAGTAGCAATTAGTTATAGATTGCGTAGTTGCATCCAGGATTGTCGTTCTTTTTGAAACACTTATGTCGGCTCGGACCATGCACTTATCCGTTGTAGATTTGTTGTAAATTTTTCTGGGAAAATAATTGAGAATAAACCCCAAATTGATGTAGGCAAACTCGAACAACCGTCCTTCCGACAAAAATATGAAGATATACTAAAGTGTAAGCAAACTGTCTTGATGGCGATAATCCGAATTTACTTTGGTCCAAAATAAGTTCCAATACGCATAATGCAGGTATTACTGTGTGGCATTACAGGCTATCTGTAAAATCTATGGAGATATTCGAAACAAAACGCCAAATTCGACCAGGCTCGACGCAATATAAGATCCAATTTATGCGCAGTTTAAAAGTCGATGTAGTAAAATTTTGAACCAGAAAGGCTGAAGTAATAGAATTAGTTTTCGCGTCAGGTAATAGTCGCTGTTTGTTCCAACTTATTTGCGCAACAGGCCCGAGGAAATTAAAAGTTAGTGAAACTATAAATGATAGTAGCAATCATTTAATAACCGATAAAATAAGTCGTCTTGATAGGTGGGCTGAACAATTTCAATAAATTTTCTTGGGCACCCGCGTCAATTCCGATTCCCGAAAGCATGTCTGCATCAACAGTGTGGAATTTTAGTCTCGAAGAGCCATCCGCGTTAGAAGTAGGCAATGCAATCCTATCTTTTAAACGCCGCAAAGACACAGGCCCCGATGATTTGCTTCCAGGATTATTTAAGAATGGTGGCCATATAATTTCAGGAGCGTTGACCAAACTCTTTCATACTATATGGAATGAGGAAACCGTACCACTTTATTGGAATGGATCGTCCATCATTCCTATCTTCAAAAAAGGCAATCGTAATTCGTGTGATAACAATCGTGATATATACTTGACTCCAGTCATATCTGGTTTATTTGCTTCGATTATCCTACGTCGTCTTAGCGCTTCACGTGAATCACATACAAGCGATGAACAGGCCGTATTCCGCTCAGGACGTGGTTGTATAGATAATATTTTTGAACGATCATTATTATTAGTGTACTAAGCAACTACGGTTCCCAAATAATTTGTTGCGCATTGTGAACAAGCCTAAATTATATTCCAAGAAATCTTGCGAGATTGGTGTATTCCAGAATTGAATATTTAAGCGGTTCTAAATTTTTAAAAGCTGTTTTGAAGAAAGACAAAACGATGTCAAACCTGGAGTTTTACGTGATTTAATACCGGCTAATATTGACAAATTTGTACAAATACAAATCAATCAGCTGTGGATGGATCGAAATTATGAAATTTATCCCACAGATAAAAGTGATATCGATTTCGCAATATTTGAATTGCTATTTGAACAAGCAGCCGATTTAGAACCTACAATCATTGATTATAAAAACTGGCTTATTTGTCCAGACTTCACATATGAAATCATTAAAATGCGCAGAACAGTATTTACTGACAAAGCAACATTTAATCGCGCTTAAAAATATCAGCAGAAATGCTGACATCAAAATACTACGCGCTGATAAATTAAAGAGTGTCTTTATCATTGACGAATCAGACTGTATACAAAAGATGTAGAACGTGTTGAATGAAAATACAAAATTTACACGTCTGCAGTGTAAATCAGATAAAACATAGTTGAGCACAAATTGATAAATGAAATTAAAATCGTAAAAAATGTCGGTTTAATTAGTGTGTCTGTTGCACAGAAGCTCAAACTGGTTGTATCATCTACACCAACTATGTACGAACTTCCAAAAACAAGGTCGTCTGATGAGACCCATATTTTCAATGGTCAATTCTTGTTCAATGCATTCTGTACACTGGAACCAACTATAACTCGGTTTCCGATTACTTTCAGCTTAAACGAAATAGGTTGCGCGAAATGGAATAGATTAATTAAATGGCTCTTGTTGTTATCTAACTTTCAGCTTATTAACAGAATTTATTATATAAATGGTAAAAACAAGATTGGCTTCTTTCGATGTGGCGTCTTCGTTTACAAATGTTCTAGTTGAAGAAACTGTTGACATCATTATTCAAGTTGTTGACCAAAACTTATCACTATCTCCGGTCGCAGGTCATACTCTATACAGGTTTATTTTATTATTAACTAGAGATGTATAGTTTTGTTTAATAAAAGTATCCATGATCATATTTATATTGTGACTATAGAAATCCCCTATCTTCAGTGTTAGCTGGGATTTTCATAGGCCAATTTGTTAACATATCAATAAAGATATACACAACTAAATGTTCATTATATATATATATATATATGTGTGTGTGTGTGTGTGTGTGCTGTGGTGATGATATTTTCTTTGTTCTTAAAAACATGAACACTGCTTCAAAATTTCAATAAAACTCATGAAAATATCAGTTTCACGTCAGTGCTTGAGAAAGACAGTAGTCTATCTTTTTTTGTATCCCCTACTAAAACAGGAATTTAATGGTAAATTAAATAGAATAAATTCACGTATACAACTCTGGTCTGCACAATATCTGCATTAACCACTTTCGGGCAGTTTTAATTTAAATGATCAAATGTTCGCGGAAGTTTTTCAAGAATTGACAGATTGGTTCGTCCATATTAATAAGGCGACAAATATATGAAAGCAAAAATCTCTGTTTAAATTTTATCATAGACAAACGATTAATTCAATTTTAAAAAGGGGAATTCAAAAGAAACAGATAATTATAGGACTAAAATGAAAGCAGTTTTATCATAAACATTCCGTTTGAGATAGAAATAGAAGAAATTTTATGCCGCATTCCCATGCACATTTAATGCACATGGACTACGAATGGTATTTGAATTTACAAACAATTTAAGAGAAACAACCGTTAATATTTACCTCAAATAATATTTATCAATATACATGCGCAATTTATCGATAAGCCTGCAAAAGTCGATCGAAAAAGCGATTAATTATTCGAATGAAGGAACATTGAAACCAAAACGCTTGTTTCAAATCAATTGCTGAATACACGCTTGCATTTACGAAACAAGCAATTGAAAATTGGCACGTATGCTCTCCAAACGTGATATTTAAGATAATTACTAAATGCAATAACAGAAATGAATTAGCCAAATATGAAGCTCTGTGGGTGAACACATTGCAGCCGGATTTATGCAAGCAAATAAAGCATGTTCGAGCATCGAGATTGAACTAGAAGTGATACACGAAATTTGTTCGTTGTAACCTTATTTCACACTTGATCTCCACCTCTTTAATTTAATGTTTTGTTTT
>JAQBSW010006398.1:0-48954 GCA_029291075.1 Eudiplozoon nipponicum | reverse complement strand
TAGAATAGAATAGAAAAGAATAGAATAAAATAGAATATCTTTATTCTGATTCAAACCACACATGTTCAATCAAATAGACAATAAAATTTGAAAATGTGCAATAGAAAAAAGATATCACATCACATAAATATGTGCAATTAGTCTCATGTAGATAAGTAAATATCACTATTTGTACTACACAATATGTCAACATCAGAACGTTCGGCTGTAAATAGTAATAGATTCATCATCGAAATAGGAAAAATTAAGGTATAATTGGTGTGTTATATTATGCAAAAATGAGAACCATGACTATCAATTGATTGTATGTATTGTTGACTAACATGATGATATAATGCATTAAATTTCAATTTTAATAATACAAGATTTGGAAGTAAAAATCTGAAGAAGTTATGTTGCTGATCATAATTATCCTTGTCTTATATTGAACCATGAGTATTATCATAATCAAAATTAAAAATATCAGCAGGATTGTAGATGGAGGCGTTTCTGTAAGCTCCTTTGGTAATTGATTGTAAATTTGTAAATTTTCGAAAGAAAGAATAACTTGCCCGCAACATACCCCACCGAAGGAGGAGTTATTGACAAATGTCCAGATCTAGTTACAACCTCATAAATCTCTCTTATTGAATTCATATAGGCACCAGTCCACTGGTTTAAATGGAAAACTTTTATGCAATAATACATCTCCGAAACCATAAAGTTTGCAGTGATAAAAACTGTAATCTTGTGGCGTATATAGTGTAGGAGATAGGACTAATTTGCTTCACAAATTTTCTTTGTACAGCTTCTATCCTATTTGACAACCTTTTTTTAATGGATTCCACGTAGCGGCAGCATATTCTAGTGTCGGTCTAATCCAAATTATATACATTTTAAATTTTATATGATTCGATAAGATATTTCTATTTATAATCACCGATCTGTTCTTGGCACTGCCTACTATCCTTTCAATATGTCTCTCAGCAGAAGCTGTACATTGAATAGTTATGCATAAATCCTTAATTTATTTGCAAAAGTTTAATCTCAAAAACATCATTAATCATAGCATCGTGAAAATAAACATAATTAAATTATGTTCTGCTACCTATTTTTTAAGCTCTCGTTTTTTTACTATTAATTCTCAGTTATCAAATATCTATCATACAAATCTAGTGTCACATTATTTTTTGATTGGATCTCTTGAAAAGATTATTTTTAAATCATCAGCAAATTTGCAAACTCGACCGTTAAGGATTTTAGTTTCCAAATGTGCAAATACTATTTTAAATAAAATTGGCCCCAAACTTGATCCCTGTGGAATTCCACTTGTTACTCTTTTCGATTATATAAATAGTATTTAAGTAATCTAAAAATATTTGGATCAATATTCAATAAATTAATCGCATTCAAAATAGTATCAAAAGATATAGAGTCAAAAGCTTTAGAGATATCTATAAATACAATTAATGCATCTAACTTTATCTCATCTAGTTGAATTACTGGTTTTCACATAGAAAGCATATTAATAATTGTCGATCTATTTTTCGTAAAGTCATGTTGACTTATATCAGAATCAACCGGCAACATACATTCTAAACTATGTAGTATCAATAGTTCTAGTGTAACGCCCGGCTCTGCGTTACAACCCAACGAAGCTTCATTTTGACAAATATAGTTTTCTTTAAGGTCAAATATGCTTATTCTGGTTTTATACAATATTTCTCTTAACTGTGATTTTAGCAACAATCTCTGTAAGTTTCAAGCAGCTTTACTAAAATTTCTTGAACTGCAAAATTTAATTTTAATTAATAGGGTGTAAACGGCCCAGCTTCAAGTAAATGCCGTACGACGTTACAAACTCGGTTAAATTGCTATAGATATAGAGTTATTGTACTGATAGGGGGCCCTTAACATGGCCGGTCGTGCGTTCTCCGGCAAATGCCGAGAAAGATCCTTCAGTGTGAAGATGTCCTAGAGCCTTGGGTTGACTCAGGCTGTGGTTCCTTCTGTTGTTGCGTTGTAATCTCGATGTGGAAACTTCGTTGAAGTTCTGCATTAATTGGCTCGTCTCGCTGGTTGTACAGCAACAAGATGAGTCACGGATGTTGCCAATTGTTGGTGAAGACAATCTAATAACCAGCGTAGGTATTGACAGCCGACAGAACGCACACGCGTGACGCAAGGCAGAAGGCAAATGCGACAACTGAACTGCATGGTAAATTTGCCGTGCTTAAATAGCCATGCCATAGTTATTGCTACTTGCAAACTAATTGGTTAACGCAATTTGCTTTTTCTCATTGGTGCAACGTAAATAAAATTGAATTTAATTTACGCAATATGTCGGCAATTAATTTGTGTCGTTACAACACTTTCCTCTCTGAAAAAAAGGAAAAAAATTCCTCTCTGCGAGGCTAGATAAGAAATGCATGACAGAGTTCGAACCAAGTTAAGCAAAAATATGATGAACCATAAATGCTGGGCTTAAATATGCTTGTTGGTTGCTTCAACAATGATATGATGCCAGGTAACCACTAGGAATTGCTACACAAATTGTTAGCTCTAGTGGTCGGTCATACCACGTGAGGCAAAATAGAGCAGTGTAAGATTTGGGAGCCGCAGCGTGAAGATTTCGAGGTAAATCGCCTCTGAATTTGCCAGGTTTAAGATTAAAAACCTAAGCAGGTTGGATCGTTGTCAATGTGTTTGTATACGACCAAAGGAGCTAGAGTGCTCGACGTTGTGGTCATGACATTTGTAGAGTGGTCTTTGTGCAATTGATAAAGTTGAGATATGCATTGAAAGTGGCCTGTACCATGATATGAAGCTGATCACTACTTAGTGTTGCTACACGAAAGCGTTAGCTCTAAGTAGCTGGTCATACCAAAATAGGCAGTGTAATGTCATGTGTGAGAAAAACATTATATGTAAAAATATATACAATAAAATCAAAGGTAACTGCCTAAAAATATGTACACAAACATTGCCTCAGAGATGGCATAATACCAAAGAACTGTTCAAAAATGCTACAAAATTGTTAGCTAAGAACAGCTGGTTATGCCACGTGAGACAAATACGAAAAATAACGTAAGGTTAAAAAATTTTATAGTTAATGTTAATGTTTAAAAAAATCAATTACGCGTTATACAAAGCAGGTTATTGAGATTGTGGGCAGACGGAGCCTGAGACGTGTGTAGAAGGTTGAACGCTCTCAGGATCAGGCGGTTCGATAAACGGTTTCAACCTGTCTATGCTTACTGATGTCGGTGTAGCGCCTTGCATAATAATGAAGTATTTTGGTTGTCTGAGCGAAATCGGGTAAGGATAGCGATACTTCGGTTGTAGTGGTGCAACAGCATTGTCGTTGCGAACGATTACTCTCTTGCAGCTGTGGAGCTGTGGGTGAACGAAGACTGGACGAGGCGTATGTCGCGGCTGCTGTTCAGAAATGTTACCGAAGTGAAGTCGAAGGCGGGGAGCTTCGTCCTGTGGGTCATCTTGTGCCGGTAGTAGACGTGGGAGCTGACTAGGCAGGCGTAGATCCATGCCATACAAGAGTTGTGACGCAGACGTTTTAATGGATTCACGAGTACGGGAACGCATGGCAAGCAGAACTAAAGGTAGTGCATCGACCCAGTTGCCATTAATGGACGAGGATGCTAAAGCAGTTTTGAGTTCCCTATGCATTCTCTCTACCATACCGTTAGCTTGGGGATGGTAGGCAATCGTCTGGCGTAAGGTGCATCCCATGTACCGC
This sequence comes from Eudiplozoon nipponicum, assembly GCA_029291075.1. NCBI lineage: Eukaryota > Metazoa > Platyhelminthes > Monogenea > Mazocraeidea > Diplozoidae > Eudiplozoon > Eudiplozoon nipponicum. Next base: position 45,218 of record JAQBSW010006398.1, on the reverse strand, counting down.
AAGGTGGTTTTAAAACGATCAGATGAGAAGCAAGTGCCTCTGACCGTGATGACCTCATTGGGAACACAATAATTGGATATCTATGCAGAGATAAAACCGTTAGTTACTTCGTCTGCAGAAATAGTGCCAAGAGGTAATGCCGCAGGCCACCGTGTATATCTATCAATCATAGTTAGAAGGTAGCTGAAATCTTGAACCTTCGTCAGGTAAACTATGTCGATGTGGACGATGGCTAGGCGAGAAGTAGTTCGAAAATGTTGCAACTTAGAACGAGTGTATCGTGTGATCTTGTTTTTCTAACAAATAGCACACTCAAAGACCCATCGTTTAACGTTCTGTCTTAGTCTGTGACCCCAGAAACGATCTGTGAGAAGTCGGACAGTTGCTTGGTTTCCTGGGTGAGAAATTGAGTGAATTGAATCGAAAACTTTTCTCTGAATGCTGATCGGCAGAACTGGGTTGTTGGTCTGCGTACGCGTGAAGTAAACAATTGGTAAGCCTTCCCACAGACGGCATATGAACTTGGTTGGGTGACGGGCTATTGATCTTTAAATGTGAAAATCACCACGTTGTTCCGTTTGCAGGAGGGTTGGCGTTAGTGCAGGTTCACTGAGTGTCACGGAGTTTACAGTGAATGGCGACGGCGAATGTGGTTGTAGCAAGACGTCTGGCCTGGAAAGAGCATCTGCAATGAATTTCTGTTTGCTCTTGACGTGAAAAATGTCAAATTGTCATTCGCTTAGACGTGAAAGCTGTCTATCCACTCTGCCAGGTTACTTGGCGATAGATGAAGTTGTGTTTCGAAGTGCGCTAACTAATGGTGCATGATCTGTGAAAACAACAAATCTGCTACTGCCAATGATGCTGATAAAATGACGCACTGCGTCGTGGATGGTGAGAAGTTCTCGACCGAAAGTGTTGTACCTCGTTTCTTCTGGTTGGAGAGTGCGCCGGTAGAAACTGATAGGCTTCCGAACTCCGTTGATCTCTTGTTCCAAAGTGGCTCCAATAGCGAATTCAGAAGCATCTCTCGTGAGAAGAAATGGTTTTTGAAAATCTGGATGTTTAAACATTGTGGCATTTGCTAACGAATTGATGGCGAGTCGAAGTAATTCCTCGTCTTCGGATGACCGAGCAATGATGGAATTCTAGCTAAGTCCTTTTTGATTCCGCAGGTGCCTACACAAAGGATTAAGTTCTTTTGAAAGGCCCGGAAGGAATTTGCGACAGTAGTTTAGTACTTCCAGGATTTTCTGCAACTCGCTAACAGTCCTCGGTGACTTGATATTCTTGATTGATTTCGCCTTTGATGGCAAAGTTTGAAGACCTTGAGGCGTGATACGATACCCTAAGAAGTCCACCGATGTTGTTGCAACCTGTGTCTTGTCACAATTGATCTTGAGTCCGTGGTTGGATAAGCGTGAGAGGACATTTCGTAGATGCTTCGCATGAGATTCTAAGTCTGGACTGAATACCATAATGTCATCGGGATATTACATACAATAAGCAGAGTCGTCGCGAAGTATGTTGTCCATGAATCTTTGAAATGTCTTTGTAGCCCACTTAAGTCCAAAAGGCATGTAAAGATATTCGAAAAGGCCAAATGGAGTGATGACTGCAGTTTTCTCGATATCCTCTGGTGCTACCGGTATGTGATGGTACGCTTGTCTGAGGTCAATCACTGAAAAGAAATTGCTGCCGTTGAGTTTTTCAAGTAAAGTGTTGATATTTGGAATAGGATATGCATCAGATTTTGTCACTGAATTTAGCTTACGGTAGTATCCGCAGGCTCTGTACGATCCGTTTGATTTGGAGACTAAGTGCAGTGGTGACGCCCATGAACTTTACGATGGTCTGATGATCCCTCTTCCAAAAGCTTTGAGAATTCCTCTTGGGCAGCTTTAAGCTTAGCAGGAGCCAGTGGTCGCTTCTTGAGTGCAATAGGTTGTCCTTCTGTGACGATATGATGCATCGTGTTGGAGACTAGTAGATCGGATTTGTTAAGATCGAAAAGCGATTTGTATTTTCGAAGAGCTGCTGATATCTCTGCTGAAAGATGCACTGGGGTTGGTTGAATGACCTGTAACTCCAAACGCTCGGAGGCAAGTGTCCAAAAACTTTGTTCAAGTCCGGTGGAGGGGTCGATGATCTTTTGATTGGCAAGATCAACAATGAGCCGAAATTTCAGAAGTAAATCAAGGCCCTATTATATTATGTGAGACCTTGGCAATGATGAAGTTGTGAAAAAATTCACGTCGTAGACCTATGTTGAGTGTGCGATACCGGCAGCTATAAGTTGGTATGGACTCGCCAGTAGCTATTGCGAGAAAAACGCTTAGCGTCATCTGGGCCAATGAATCACCCTTGAGAGCTGAGACTGCTGCACCTGTGTCTATGTTGAATTCTTCGCCGGTTCTGAAATCAAGAAGGTGCAGAAGTTCGTTGGGCTGTTTGGCCGGGTCATGCAAAAAAGTAGGCTGGTGATTGCGACCGGCGTTGTCCGTTTGGCTCTCTATGTGAAAAATTCGGCGTGGACGAAAAGAGTCGACAGAGATGTCTGATTGTAATTGGTTTCTTCCATGTGGCGCCGTTGATGCCGTTGATGCGCAGAAAGTACGATCTTCTACTTTCTGCGCCAAACGTTTCCCGATCCTAATGCATTCTTGCGCCAGTGGTCTGTTGTCCTTTCCGTCAACTGTGGAAATTGGCACTCATTCTGAAATTCTTCGGAACGACAAAGATAGACTTGGCATGAATTAAAATCTTCTGGTGGTTATAACATTAGTTCTTTGGGGCATATCTGCTAAAGGATTGCGGGGATCTCGATCGCCGCCTACCGTTATAATTTGGCTTAGAAACAAATTTGGGTCGAGCATTCACTTGATTTAGCTCGGATTTCGTTATGTCCAATCCTTCTAGAACTTTAGCCATGTTCGCTACAGTCCTCTCTAAAGAGGAGAACCTATCATCTTGCGGGGGTGAACAAAAGGATGACGGATTCACTTTGGGTTCCAAAACCCTATATTCTAACTCACATCTCTCAGATAATCATCTATAGAGAGAGAGAGAGTGTTGGGAAGCTGTCTGGCAAATAGTTTTAATGCTTGTGGAAGATTGTTAATAAAAACAACCTTAGCCTCATGGTCAGAAATGTTGGTTTTATACCAACGTTTCCGTAATTACCTCAAAATTTCGATGGGGCCAAGGTTTGGCATGTCTAACTGCGCATATTTGTTTATTATCTGCTCAGTTTCTGTGGGCCCAAGCAAGGATTCTACTTCGTTTTGTAGGCCCAAAATGGGATTAGGTAGCTTCCTAATGGCCTCAAATTTAGGATAAATCGGTCGCTGCAATTCAGAAGGTAGTTTAGCAAATATCTTCGACAGTTTTTGATGACTGTCATAATTAGGAAACGGGGAGAAATCGGAGTCCACGCGCATAAAGAATAGTTCACTATCTCCATCCCAAGCAGGAACATCCATATCTAAAATTGAACCTGACTTTCTAGCAATCTTACGGGATCTTAAAAGCATAAATTTATAAGCAAGATGAAAATGTATAAATATACTTTAACGAAACGCTTACCCAAAAACAGCTTCCACAATTGAATGAGCGCAGAACACACATAATTTAGTTCCTTCACAAAACACGTCACAGTAACTGCTTCCAAAATTGAAATTTTCCGCAATTGAGCCTGTCGAGTACGTACGGTGCAGTTTTGTACGTAGGAAGGTTGAACAAAGCATATACCCAAAACAATTCACCAGAAATCCACGAATTTTGAGAGAACACATATACCCAACAAAATTCCCAGAAGACCACGACTTTAGAGAGCACAAGTATACGCAACAAAATTCCCAGAAGACTACGATTTTAGAGAGAAAATGTATACCCAACAAAATTCCCAGAAGACCACGACCAGAGTAAAGAAGAAGTAAACGCAAATGTTAATAAATTTTTATCCCAAATAAATGAAAAATAAAGTCAATTTTATTTATAACAATAAAAACAGTACAATACTCAAAATCCTGGTGCGGTTGCCAATTTCGTAAACGCCCCCAGCTTCAAGTAAATGCCGTACGACGTTACAAACTCGGTTAAAGTGCTATAGATATAAAGTTATTGTACTGATAAAGGGCCCTTAACATGGCCGGTCGTGCGTACTCCGGCAAATGCCGAGAAAGATCCTTCAGTGTGAAGATGTCCTAGAGCCTTGGGTTGACTCTGGCTGTGGTTCCTTCTATTTTGCGTTGTAATCTCGATGTGGAAACTTCGTTGAAGTTTTGCATTAATTGGCTCGTCTCGCTGGTTGTACAGCAACAAGATTGGTGTCAATTGTTGGTGAAGACAATCCAATAACCAGCGTAGGTGATGACAGCCGACAGCGCGTACACGTAACGCAAAGCCGAAGGCAAACGCGACAACTGAACTGCATGGTAAATTTGCTGTGCTTAGATTGCCATGCCATAGTCTACTTGCACACTATTGGTTAACGGCAAGTTTTGCTTTTTTTCTCATTGGTGCAACGTAAATAAAATTGAATTTAATTTACGCAATATGTCGGCCACTAATTTGTGTCATTACAAGGGTTTGGTTTAATTATAAATCACACCTGCTTGCAATACGCCGGTAATATGCAGTGGATTTATGTGACATGACGATCAAAGCTTGGATTCATGTTTTGTGTGCTCTTCATCAATTGCCAGAGACTATAAACCATACTCCTAAGACATTTTGGATTTTTATTTTGTGTGGTCCTCATCAATTTTCAGTGACTATGAACCATACTCCTAATGTATTTTTGATTTATATTTTGTGTGCTCTTCATCAATTATCAGTGACCATATACCATACTCATAAGACATTTTGATTTAAATTTTGTGTGATCTTCATTAATTATCGGGGACTTTATACTACACCGCTAAGACATTCTGGATTTATATCTTCTTCCTCTTTCAATCATTAACATAACGATTCAGCCAAAAATACTAGATTTGTATATTTTGAATAATTTCTCATTTAAATAAAATGTCAATTCTGCTGAGACATTCTTGATTTATATTTTGTGTTTATTGTGACTAATTTTATATAATTTTTATCTTTGCTTTGCAACATTGTGTTCAATAAAAGAATGATGCTTCGACTTCGCCTTCTCACTTCACCCTTCGGAAAAAGGTCAGGGACTAATCATGAGCACGGATCTTAACAACAGGTATAGCTTCATTAAATACCCAGCTAGCCCGAAAAACCTCTTACATTAACTACAAAACCTCCTACATAAATGGTGTCCCGTTTCGTCGAACTCACAGCCAATAAAGAATTAATCAGCATCTAGCCAATGAGAATATCAACCAGGCGCTAGTCCTTACATTAGCCCAAGCACTTCGGATGAATGCCGCGGAAGAGTAAACCGGTAAAGCAGGGAAAACACACAAGAAAACAAATCCTGAGTCACAAATCACAGCAAACCACCCTCTTGAGGTCACAATCCTCGAAGACATCCACACCATGACGGGTGAGGACGATGTATAACTGCCATCTTTTCTCGACACAAAAGATGTCGTCCAGCTCAGGAAATGCAGGAAGCCTGGTGGTTAGCTCAGCAACAAGCCGCACCACCACATGAATCCAGAACAAGATATGCCAATTCGATCCAGACTACCTTGACGAATAGAGCAACAATGTTACTTTATTGGCCAAGGTGTCAAATATAACAGACGAGTGCTCAATATTTTTGAGGGCTGCGAGAAAATCCCAATGTCTTTCAAACGCGAACTAAAAGATATTCCGCATCAATACACTGAGGAAACATGTTTGCAGCCATTGCAGATCCTGCAACGCGCCGTCAAGCAGCGCCTGACACTAGATCGGGAAGACAGGCTTACAGGATTGAAGAGCCATATTTCCCTAAGTAGCCGCACGCCGTCCGAACTATTTAGAGAGATGGAGCTGAAAGCTATTTCATTCAAGCTACTCAGTGAAATGTTGATGCGACTATTTATTCAGAAGCTTCCTCCGGCATTCCAGAAGATGGCCCCGTTTCTGCGCGAATCCGTTGAAGTGCAAGAGGACGTACTGCCGGCACGTCTAGACAAATGATCGCAGAAACACCAGAGACAGGTTACATCACTTCACGACTGTCCCAATCTCATTTCACATTTTCATCAGCCCGAACTAATGTCACCAATGAGCGCCTCTTCAATCTGCTTGAGAGCCTCACCGTCAGGCCAGGTTTGGCCTCGTTCGATGCCATCCACTACAGACGTGACCAGCGTCGACCACCATCCCGAAGCAGCACCATGACGTCGACGTCCAGAGGCCAGGCCACAGTTCCATAGCTACCGTCGGAGTGGTGTCCGAATCACCGCAGCTGTGTCCACTATACGCGCTATCGCCTCAGAAATGGCTGCACATTCCCGCGCACAGACGCGACGTTCAAATGGGCGCGGTCACCTTCGACAACTCAAGATGATCCACCCATGGAGGATTAGGAAAACTGCTGGGGTCAGCCTCCTCTACGGCAGTAGTTTCTGATTACCCCAAAATTGTTGGCCGTCTGATGTCTGATGGCTCGAAGCACGTTTCTTTCGCGATAGAGCGTAATCAAACTATTGTCTTTACAGAGACGGCTCCAGTCAAGTCATGCTTCAAACGCCCAAATGCCAGCAACCAGTCTCATCGTCAGTTGCCACTATCAACATCTTTTCTCATTAAAGACGCAAATTCTGGCGAATTATTTCTCATAGACACTGGATCAGATGTAAGCTTACTCCGCCACAATTATTTCCAACCCACCCACCCAGTCAACACCAGCAGTCTGACCTGGGCTAATGGCTCCAACATAGCACGTCTAGCAGACTATGGCCTCCGGCTTCATGGTAACAAATGTGTCTTTGCACAAACATCAATTGAATTCATCGGTCATCAAATTTTCGAGAAAGGCATGACACCTATACCTGCCAAGGTTCATGCCGTTCAAGATCTACAGACTTCAACCACCGTTTGAGCGTTACGACGATTCGTGGGCAAGATGAAATACTACTCTCTATTCGTACCTTGCCTTGCCAAGTTGCTGACACCTCTTCACAAATATCTCGAGCCAGAAAGCCGTTTTGTCAAGAAATCACAACCATTCAGCTCAAAGATGACGACATGCAGACTTACAAGGATGCCTCGCGAGACGCGACATGATACATTAGGGAAAGTGTTACTCGCAATCTACCGGTTGATCCTACACTTCCACACCTATCTGGATGGCCGAAAGCTCAAGATCCACACCGACCACATTCTTCTACTACCGATTCTCAGAGGAAAGAAAAAGTAATTTTATTCACGACGTGTCAACTCGCAACTTACTCGAATTCCCTCGCGTTAAAGGGTCACAAAACGTAGTCGCAGACTCCCTGAGCCGTCCTGCAGAACTCTTTGCCTCTATTCTGTGTTCATCATCTATAAGTTCTCAGGAATTACAAGCAGCACAACAAAATGACTAACAGTTCCACGATTTTGACCTATCAAGCGGCGTAGAGACGATAATTCCACCTCCTGACAGTTTCTCTGACCACGAGCTAACACCATACAGCTCACCAACAACAGAGTCAACTGACGCCGTCATGGCGCCGTGAGAGATAGAGGAACCAGAGTCAGTGTCAGCAGAGCCAACACCAGTGATTACTTGATATGGCAGAGCCATAACACCTATAATGATAGCCCCCTTCATTGTGTACTAATTTTCATTGTCGGGGGGTGTATGTAACGCGTGGCCCCACGTTACAACCCAACGAGCTAAATTTCGAATAAAATATTTTTTTTAAGGTCACATATGCTTCTTCTGATTTTACATAATATTTCTCTTAACTCTGATTTTATCAACAATCTATGTTAGTTTCAAACAATTTTAATTGCGTTTTCTTTAGCAGCAAATTTTATTGTAAGTAATAGGGTCTTGTAACGACACAAATAAATTGCCGACATATTGCGTAAATTAAATTCAATTTGATTTACGCTGCACCAATGAGAAAAAAGCGAAACTTGCCGTTAACCAATAGTGTGCAAGTGGCCACTTATTTCTATGACATGGCTTTTTGAGCACGGTAAATTTATCATGCAGTTCAGTTGTCGCGTTGGCCTTCTGCTGTGTGTTACGTGTGCGTTCATAACTCTTTATTTTATGGCACTTTAACCGAGTTTGTAATGTCGTATGGCATTTACTTGAATCTGGAGCGTTTACAGTCTTCGTTAATAATAAAACACACCCGCGCGCAATACGTCGGTTATATGCAATGAATTTATGTGAAATGACGATCAAAGCTTGGATTTATATTTTGTGTGCTCCTCGACAATTATCAGTGACTATAAACCATTCTACTAAGACATTCTGGATTTATATATTTTTTAGAATAGAATAGAATATCTTTATTTGGATTCAAACCATACATGTTCCATCAAATAATAAAATTAGAAAATGTACAATATAAAAAGATATCACATCATATATATATATGTGCAATTAGTTGTACTGTACAATTTATCAGCATCAGAAAGTTCAGCTGTAAACAGTGATAGATTCTTCATCAAAATTAGGAAAATTTAAGTTATAATTCGAGTATAACATTTTGTAAGAAAAAAGGGAACCATGACTAATAATTGATTGTGTGCATTGTTGATTAACAAGATGATATAATGCATAACATTTCAGTTTTAATAATACAAAATTTGAAGATAGAATCTCGAGAAATTATGTTGCTGAAAAACAATTAATCCTGTCTTTTATTTAACCATGAGAAAGTATTATCATAATCAAAATTAAAAATATCAGCAGGATTGAACACTTTTTCTAGTTCGGTAGATAAAAATTTAAAAGACATTTTAGTTGGAGGCGTTTCTCTAAGCCCCTTTGGCAATTGATTGTAAATTTTGTAAATTTTTGAAAAAGAGAATAGCTTGCTCGCAACATTCCCCACCAATGGTGGAGATATTGCAAAATGACCAGATCTAGTTCCAATTTCATGACTCTTTCTTATGGGATTCATATAGGCACCAGACCACTGGTTCGAATGGAAAGCTTTTATGCAATAGCACATTCTCCGAAACCATAAAGGATGCAGTGATACAAACTGTAATCTAGTGGCGTATATAGTGCAGGAGATAGGACTAATTTGTTTCACAACTTTTCTTTGTACAGCTTCTATCTTATTAGACAAACCCTTTGTTAAGGGATTCCAAGTAGCGGCAGCATATTCTAGTATCGGTCTAATCCATATTATAAACATTTTAAATTTTATTTCATGCGATATAATATTTCTATTTATTAATGCCCATCTGTTCTTGGCACTGCCTACTATCCTTTCAATATGTCTCTCAGCAGAAGCCGTACAATGAATAGTTATGCCTAAATCCTTAATTTCTTGCATAAGTTTAATCTCAAAAACATCATTAATCTCAGCATCATGAAAATAAACATAATTAAATTCTGTTCTGTTACCTATTTTTAAAGCTCTCGTCTTTTTACTGTTTATTCTCAGCCCTAGTGTTAACAAATATCTACTTAAATCATACAAATCTAGTGTCACATTATTTTTGGAGAATTCGACATTATTTGGATCAATTGGAAAGATTATTTTCAAATCATCAGCGAATTTGCAAACTCGACCGTTAGGGATCTTAGTTTCCAAATGTGCAAATACAATTTTAAATAAAATTGGCCCCAAACTTGATCCCTGTGGAACTCCACTTGTTACCCTTTTCGATTTAGATATCAAATCGTTTACTTGAATACTCATTCTTCGATTATATAAATAGTATCTAAGTAATCTAAAAATATTCGGATCAATATTCAATAAATTAATCGCATTCAAAATAGCATCAAAAGATATAGAGTCAAAAGCTTCTGAGATATCTATGAATACAATTAATGCATCTAACTTTTTCTCATCTAATGTAATTACATGTTTCCACATAGAGAGCATATTAGTAGTTGTCGACCTGTCTTTCGTAAAGCCATGTTGGCATATATCGAAATCAGCCGGCAGCATACGTTCTAAATGATCAAGTATCAATCGTTCTATTATCTTCAAAAACGAAGGGATAATAGAGATTAATCTATAATCATAATAAATCATACAATAAACAATGATGCTTCTACTTCGCCGTCTCACATCACCCTTCGGAAAAAAGTCATGGACTAATCATGAGCACGGATCTTAACAGCAGCTACCAGGCATATGTAGGAATGGTATAGCATCACTAAATAAACAGATAGCCCGCAAACCTCTTACATTAACTACAAAACCTCCTACACTATTATCTTCAAAATCGAAGGGATAATAGAGATTAGATAATCACTGACGCACGTTGGTTTTCTTACTTTTGGCAACGGTTTAGCTACTGTCGTTAGAATATCGATTGGTAATTTCCCATTCGTCAAAATTCTATTTATGAAATTGCAGAGCGCATTCGTAAAAGTTAAAGGTAATTGAAGTAGGTTATCAATCGATATACCAAGGTGATTTTTTTGTTTTTTTGATTTTATTTTTAACATTAATTCTATCAATGCATCACTGTCAATAACAAGTCCTAGATCCTGGTTTCCCGAAGGATCCGGTAGATCAATGAAATTGCTTTCGTTCTGTGGATTACATAACATGTTGCCAAATACTTCATCCAATTCACAGAGAAATTCATAATTATTCTTTAAATCAAGTTTGCGAGCTTGAAGTAAACACCAATCCCATTGTATTTAACCAGTCGTTGAACAACATAACAAAACTACCGCCAGCCGCAACGCACTGACGCGTTTCGACCTTCCATGATCATCATCAGAGTACGACGGAAAACTGACTTTCGATGATCAAACCGCATTCAATATATGGAAATTCATAATTAGTTTTACCCACAGGTAATATAAGCTTTAATTTTTCCTTATATTTACCGTAGTCTGTGAGGAGTTTGTATCCTAGTCTAGGATTACTCTTCAGTTTAGCCAAAATAATTCTCTCTGATCTTTGACGGATTATCAGCAGTGATGAATTAATTTCTTTATCGATCAAATCTAACCTCATTTTTTAATACTATTGATAAGACTACATTTCATTATATTATCTCGTTTGATTCTTAGCTTACATAACTTCCTATTGATTCGCTTTGGTATAACATCCGTAAATGTAGATGCCCTAAATATATCAGATAATAACAATGAAACAGAAGAAACAAATTCGTCATTGTTCATGATAAAAAACAATCATAATCGATTGAAAAGCTTAATTCTCTAAAAAGATTCCAGTTGATTCTGGAACATTGCACGTGTGCACTTTCAAAATTAGGTTTCTGTGCTTTGCTACTCAAAAGGTTCCATTGTAAAATAATTTGTTTATGATCTAATTCTTTGAAGTAATTTACTACATCATAACTGTGTGAGTTCAACGCTTCAACTTCTAAATAAACATGATCTAAGCATTCCGAACCTCTTTTTGGTTCCTTTATAATCTGCTTAAGATCATGATTAGAAAAAAGATTTGCTCTTCATCAATTATCAGTGACTATGAACCATACTCCTAAGGAGTTTTGGATTTATATTTTGTGTGCTCTTCATCAATTATCGGTGACTATAAACCATTTTCCTAAGACGTTTTGGATTTAAATTTTATGTACTCTTCATCAATTATCAGTGACTTTAAACTACACTGCTAAGACATTCTGGACTTATATCTTCTTCCTCTTTCAATCATTAACATAAAGATTCAGCCAAAAATTCTGGAATTATATATTTTGAATAATTTGTCATTTGCATAAAATTGTAACACGCGGCTCCGTGTTACAACCCAACGATGTTTGATACAGTGCTCTTTAAGGTCAAATAATCTAAATCTGTTCTTATACAATATTTCTCTTAACTGTGATTTTAGGAACAATCTCTGTTAGTTTCAAGCAGCTTTAATCGATATTTCTTGAACTGCAATTTTATTTGTAATTAATAGTGTTTTTATTAAATAAACAGAACCGCGCGCGATCCGCGAGGATCACGCGGTGGACTATTGTGTCACTGCGGATTTATTTAGCTTAGTTGGATTATTCGAAACTTATGTGGGCCGAATAATGGAGTAATATATTGACATGAATTAAAACCCACTTACAAGTAGAGAAATAAACATTTGTGAGTTTTTGTCATTGAAGTATTATGAAGCGGTTTACATTTGCATGTTTAGTGATAACCTTTAACATTGTTTCTATTCATATCATCATGTATTTTAAATCGAGTTTTGTGTCATTAAAGTCTTTATGGGGCTTACCCCTTCATTTTTAGTGATTGCTTTTAACGATGACTTTTTACATATCTTCTTGTGTTTTAAATCGATGGTATAAATATAATTCAATTCGGACATTTATATTCGAAAAACTATTTGGGCATAAAACATTTCTCTTTGTAAATATAAATCAATTAAATTTTTGCCGTCTAAAAGACGGACAATTTAGTTCAACTGTGAATGACGTTTAAGACCTATCTTTGCATAAAAATCTGTTTTTGCAGCTGACCAACATATATCAATTTGGACTAACTGTGAATTATATTTCTTTTGCACCTTATATCTAATATATTTATGAAACCGAGTTTCGGCTTTTTCATATCAACCATCTGAAAAGGATCAGAGACTGATTAGGCGCATGGGTGGTAATAATAGCCACCATTGATATGTAGGACGGGTATAGAATCACGAACTAGAAAGCAACCCCGAAAAAAACCCTACATAAATGGTGCCCCGGTTCGTCGAACTCACAGCCAGTAAGGAATTAATAAACAGCTAGATTTTGAGAAATTCAAGCACTTTCAATGAAGGCCACTACACACGTTATTGCCTCGGAAACGGCTGCACATACCCGCGCACAGACGCCGACGTTCAAATGGGCGTCGTCACCCTCAACAACTCAGGAGGATCCGCCCATGGAAGGTTCGGAAGACGGGTGGGGTCAGCCTCCTCGGCGGCAGCAGAGGCTGAGCACCCCAAGATTGTTGGCCGCTCCACGTCTGATGGCTCGAAGCACGTTGCTTTCGCGGTAGAGCGCAATCAAACTATTGTCTTTACAGCGACGGCTCCAGTCAAGTCATGCTTCAAACGCCCAAATGCCAGCAACCAGTCTCATCGTCAGTTGCCACTATCAACATCTTTTCTCATCCGTGACGCAACCTCTGGCGAATTATTTCTCATAGACACTGGATCAGATGTAAGCTTACTACGCCACAATTATCTCGAACCCACCCACCCAGTCGACACCAGCAGTCTGACCTGCGCCAATGGCTCCAACATAGCGACGTTTGGGGTACGAGTACACACAATCTCGTTCTCCAACTCAAAAAGATGTTTCAAATATCCGTTCATCATCGCCAACACGACAAGAAACATCATTGGACGTGACTTTCTCGAACACTTCGACCTAACCATCCGTCCAAGAACGCGAGAGATAGAGGAGCCAGTATCAGTGTTGGCAGAACCAAAATCAGTCGTTACACGGCATGACAGAGCAATAACACCTCCTGTAAGGTTAGCCCCCTTCCTTGTGTACTAATTTTCATTGTCGGGGTGGTGTATGTAACACGCGGCTCCGTGTTACAACCCAACGATGTTCGATACAGTGCTCTTTAAGGTCAAATAATCTAAATCTGTTCTTATACAATATTTCTCTTAACTGTGATTTTAGGAACAATCTCTGTTAGTTTCAAGCAGTTTTAATCGATATTTCTTGAACTGCAATTTTATTTGTAATTAATAGTGTTTTTATTAAATAAACAGAACCGCGCGCGATCCGCGAGGATCACGCGGTGGACTATTGTGTCACTGCGGATTTATTTAGCTTAGTTGGATTATTCGAAACTTATGTGAATAGAATAATGAATTAATATATTGACATGAATTAAAACCCTTACAAGTAGAGAACTAAACATTTGTGAGTTTTGTCATTGAAGTATTTAAACGATTTACATTTTAGTCTTAAATGATAACCTTCAACATTGATTCTATTCATATCATCATGTATTTTCAATCGAGTTTTGTGTCATTGATGTCTTTATGGGACTTACCCCTTCGTTTTTAGTGATTGCTTTTAACGATGTTTTTTAAATCGATGGTATAAATATAATTCAATTCAGACATTTATATTCGAATAACTATTTGGGCATAAAACATTTCTATTTGTAAACATAAATCAATTTAATTTTTGCCGTCTAAAAGACGAAAAATTTAGTTCAACTGTGAATGGCGTTTAAGACCTATTTTTGCATAAAAATCTGTTTTTGCAGCTGAAGAACATATATTCAATTTGGACTAACTGTGAATTATATTTCTATTGGCAACATTATATCTAATATATGTATGAAACCAAGTTTCGGCTTTCTCATATCAAACATCCGAAAAGGATCAGAGACTGATTAGGCGCACGGGTGGTAATAATAGCCACCATTGATATGTAGGACGGGTATAAAAATTCACGAACTAGAAAGCAACCCCGCGAAAAACTCCTACAAAATGTCAATTCTGCCAAGACATTCAAGATTTATATTTTGTTTTTATTGTGAATACTTTTATACGATTTTGATCTTTGCTTTGCAACATTGTGTTCAATAAATAATGATACTTCGACTTCGCCATCTCACATCACCCTTAGGAAAATGGTGAAGGACTAATCATGAACACAGATCTTAATAACAGCTACCAGGTACATGTAGGAATGGTAAAGCATCACTAAATAAACAGATAGCCCGCAAACCTCTTACATTAACTACAAAACCTCCTACAATATTATCTTCAAAATCGAAGGGATAATAGAGATTAGTCTATAATCAGTGGCGCACGTTGGCTTACTTACTTTTGGCAACGGTTTAGCTACTATCGTTAGAATATCGATTGGTAATATCCCATTCTTCAAAATTCTATTTATAAAATTGCAGAGCGCATTCATAAAATTTAAAGGTAATTGAAGTAGGTTATCAATCGATATACCAAGGTGATCTTTTTGTTTTTTTTAATTTTATTTTTAACATTAATTCTATCAATTCATCACTGCCAATAACAAGTCCTAGATCCTGGTTTCCCGAAGGATCCGGTAGATCAATGAAATTGCTTTGGTTCTGTGGATTACATAACATGTTGCCAAATACTTCATCCATTTCACAGAGAAATTCATCCGCAGATTTAATATGAGCTTTAATTTCTCCTTATATTTACTGTAATCTTTGAGGAGTTTGTATCCTAGTCTAGGATTACTCTTCAGTTTGGCCAAAATGATTCTTTCTGTTCTTTGACAGATTATTAGCAGTGATGAATTAATTTCTTTATCAATCAAATCTAGCCCAATTTTTTAATACTATTGATAATACTACAATTCATTGTATTTTCTTTTTTCATTCTTAGTTTACATTATTTTCTATTGATTCGCTTCGGTAAAATATCCGTAAACGTAGATGCCTGAAATATATCTGATAATAACGTTGAAACAGAAGAAACAAATTCATCAGTATGCATGATATAAAAACTTTCATAATCAATCATTATGCTCAACTCTCCAAAAAAATTCTAGCTGATTCTGGAACATTGCACATGTGAATTTTCAAAATTTAGCTTCTGTTTTTTGCTACTCAATATGTTCCCCTGTAAAATAATTTGTTTGTGATCCAATTTTTTGAAAAAGTTTATAACATCATAACTGTGTGAGTTCACCGCTTCAACTTCTAAATATACATGATCTAAGCGTTCCGAACCTCTAGTTAATTCCTTTACAATCTGCTTGAGATCATGATTAGAAAAAAGATTGATTATTTCACAGTCATGCAACTTATTAAAATCGCCTTTCACAACATTATAACTATGGCAGTCCACAATAGATTGAAAAGAATTGGTAAATATTTGATCATCATATAAACTAGCATATGGCGGTCTGTAAAACGCGGTTCAGATCAGTTTATCGATTTGTATATATAAAAAATCAATGACAGTAATATATTCGCTATGTAACACTTTTTCATTTACTATAGATTTACTAAACAATAAGTACTCCTCCACCTCTTTCATCCAGGGATGTGTCTTTTCTAAGTAGAGAATAATGAGGAATGTCAAATTCGTTATTTTCAATGTCCTTGTTGAGCCAAGTTTCAGATAAAATTATAAAGTCAAAATCGTTACTTATTACAAAATTACACAGCAAAATTTCTTTGTTCTTAACACTTCTACAGTTGTCATAAAATAAAGTATATATACAATACGACTTATCTTTATATTTTCGATATTTACTGATTAAACTTTTTTGGCTTCCTTATAATTCTTTTGTTGAGTATCGTAGCTATAATTCTTTTCTGTCCGCTGTCCACAATATTCATTAGTGATGCACCATTGTTTGTGATTTTAGAGTCAATTGACACACCCTTTATGGTAGCATGTTCCAGATTAGATGATCCTTGATCTTGATTTTTCTTCAACTTTTTTGCTGTTGACAATTTTCTTTGAAGAAACGTCTTGTCTCTGCAAATGAAGATATTGTGGAAATTAGGATACTCTCCTTTCTTCTTATTAAAATATTTAACTTGCATGATTGTGGGCCTCTTTGACAGTTTCACCACAACGTTATGTTCGCATTAACTATTTTAAAATTTTATACATATTAAATCATCGTAGCAAGCACTATATAACATTTACACATTTAATTTAATGTTATCCTGAATACCCAGAAACTTGATATCTTGTAGGGGTACTTTTCGCTATTGCTATCTCGTTCCTGATTTTGTACCCCTACTACTTATCAATGGTTGCTATTATTACTACCCGAGCACCCAATCAGTCTGTTCCTTTTCAGATGGTTAATGCGAGAAGGCAAAAACATCTGGTCATACATATATTCTACACAATATTGCAATTAGAAATATAATTCACAGATAGTCCAATTTGACCATGTGTTGGTCGGCAATAAAAAAACAGATTATAACATAAAATTATATCCTAAACACCATTCACAATTAAACTAAATTGTCCGTCTTCTAGACGGCAAAAATAAAAGTGATTTATGTCTATAAAGCAAAATGTTTAGCACAAATGTCTGGATTGGCATGAATATAGTCATATGATTGAAAATACATGATAATATGAACATAGTAAAATGATTTATGTTCACAAAGTAAAATGTTTTATACACAAGTGGTTATTGTTACACAAATGTCTGGATTGTAATGAGTAGTCAGACGATTAAAGATACATGATAATATGAGTCTAGTAAAATTATTTATGTTTATAAAGGAACATGGTTTGTGTAAACCGTTTAACGACTTTTATGAATACATGATGATGTTGATGGGGTTAAGCTTGAAAGTTATCACTAAAATTGACCATGGAAAACGTTTAAAATTTAAATGACAAACAACTCACAAATTTATCGTTCTTTGCTTTCTTTAGTAAACAATCAATCATTTTCATAGTAATGAATAATATAATAAAGTGAGATAAATTCACTGTGATACAATAGTCCACCGCGTGATCCTCTCGGATCGCGCGCGGTTCTGTCTATTTTATAAAAACACTATTAATTACACATAAAATTTCAGTTCAAGAAATATCGATTAAAACTGCTTGAGACTAAAAGAGATTGTTCCTAAAATCACAGCTAAGAGAAATATTGTTCAAGGACAGAGTTAGAATATTTGACCTTAAAGAGCACAGCGTTTGTAAAAATTGACCTTCGTTGGGTTGTAACACGGAGCCGCGTGTTACAATCTGATATCGATCAAAATAAGATTGTGCTGTTTTACTGAATGAGCATGTGTCCAAAAGTCGTTGAAGTTCTCAATTTTTGTAATTTTTTTCTATTATGATACCCATTGTATTGGTATCATGAACCGATGTCGCAACCTTAGTGTTGGCATCATATACCGATTATCCAACCATGATATTGGTACACTTTACAGACTCGAAATATATTATGTATTGCATTTGTATTCGCATTGTCAAATACTTTATATGAAGTTATATCTACTACAGCTAATATACACATTACTCACCAAAATATATGGTGGGTATAGGACGTAATACCTGTTCCTACTGATGTGTCGCTAGTAAGCATGAAATGAATATGCACATGAAAATATACCTTTTGCTCAAGCCGACTTTGGTTTAAGCCTCTGGTTCTTATTGAACAAATGTGTTTTAGGTGCGCAAAACATAATACAAATTTGAATACATATTTAATCTACAAAACATAATTTATCTAAATTTTATATATTTAACTGAATGTCATGAGTACCGCGAAACTTGATAACTGATATCGATTGGGCAATTGTGTATAGATTTTCTAGATTAGAAATTGTTCATAAGTCGTTGTAGTTCTCAATTTGGATGAAATTTAGCCGATCCTGATATCCATTGTGTTGGTACCATGTACCGAATTGGCAACCATAGTGTCTGTATTGCGTACTGACTATGCAGCCATAGTGTCGGTACCCTTTACAACCTCGGTATATATTATGTAATGTGAGTTAAATTTGTATACGCATTGTCCAAAACATTATTTAAATGTTACTTTACTACTGCTGCTGTACTCATTTGTATAGGAGATTGTATCGTCCAATTGTCCCACATTCCTCACCCAAATATATAGTGGGAATAGGACATAATACCGGCTCTTACTAAAGAGTCGCCAGTAAGCACTAAATGAATATGCACATGAGACTACCTTTCGCTCATTTAAACTTTGATTTATTCTTCTGGTCATACTTGAATTAATTTGTTACTAGGTGCGCAACACCAAATACACAGTGTTCCAATATATTTGTTCTTCATAACTGACATTATTTAACATGAAACCTTATTTGACCTCAGCAAGTTAGAATTTACGTGGTACAAACACGACACATCATTACAACTCCAAAGTTTCCCATACTGTGCTTAAGAAGAAGCCATTGCCTTCTGTCAAAACTGAAGTTGCTCAAGAGCAGTTCTCAATATTTCTTAAAACAAACAACATCCGACAATCACCAGATTCTTGATTCATCCCCAATTCACTTGATTTTCAAAGCAAATGGATCGTACAGAGCTTTCCGTGTTTATCGTAAGCTTAACTCCGTGACGCAAGCCGATGGATATATCATTCAACTTTTAATTCATTACGAGAAAAACTTAGTGGTAGCAATTATTTATTGGTGATTGACCTTAGACAAACATTTTTCCACATTTCTTTAAAACAAGAATAAATAGAATTCTACAAATATCGATCCCTTCGGGTTATTCAATCATCTTTAAGTTCCGTTTGCTATCAAGTTCGTTTCAAATGTTTATTGACATCAATTTACGCGATAAAGCAGAACACCGCACAGTATATATATATATATATATATATATATATATATATATATATATATGTATATATATATATATATATATATATATATATATATATATAAGAAATAACTCATTTGGACAGGACCTAAAATCCTGCGCTAAAATCCGAGAAATGCTCTATGACGTCCTAACGCATATACACAAAAGCAATTGCAACAAACCTCAAATTACAACAACTTCAGTTGATTTTCATACGAAGTAGTATTTCATTAAAATGTATTCAAATATTGTCTCTCAAGTATACAAATCGATCACATTAAGTATTAGATATTAAAGTCGAATTGAGTTCAAGCAAAAGGTAGAGGGCTTTTAAACGTGTTTTACAATTAAAATTCAACCCCTTCGGGTTTATTAAATGTATATATATATATATATATATATATATATATATATATATATATATATATATGAATATATATATAATATTATATAAATATATAAAAATAAAAATCAGACAAGGCATTTAGATTACAGTCAAATACTGTTTGTTGCGAAGAACTAATATATATGCAAGTATGTATTAGGTTTTGCGAACCTAGTAACAAATTAGTTCAGTTGTAACCAGAAGGATAAATCAAAGGCAGCATGTACGGAAAGTATAATCTCATCCACATTAGTTTCGTGCTTACTGGCGACTCATCAGTAGGAGCCGGTATTACGCCCTTTAACCACTATATATTTGGTAGAAGAATGTGGAAAAACAGGACGGTACAATCTCCTAGACGAATGTGTAAACCTGTAATAGTGAAGCTAACATAATCTAAAGTCAACGACAATGCGACTTCAATGCTAACTCACACTATATAATATATATACCTAGTCTGTAAAGGATACTAACACTATAGCTATTGTGTTAGTAACTGATAGCTTTTTTTAAATCGATGAGTACCGGATACTAACACTATGGTTTCCGAGTTGGTACTTGATACCAACCTGATGGATATAAATTTATGCTAAAGTTCACCCAAATTGAGAATTACAACAATTTCCGAACACCTGTTACTCCAGTTAAACCATACACTCTGGCCTTCATCGATATCAGTTATCACATTTCGCGGTAAGCATGACATCATTCAATTCAATATATTACAGTTAAATTCTGTTTGTTGCGAAGAACTAATATATATGCAAGTATGTATTAGGTTTTGCGAACCTAGTAACAAATTAGTTCAGTTGTGACCAGAAGGATAAACCAAAGGCAGCATGAACGGAAAGTATAATCTCATGCACATTCGTTTCGTGCTTACTGGCGACTCATCAGTAGGAGCCGGTATTACGCCCTTTAACCACTATATATTTGGTAGAAGAATGTGGAAAAATAGAACGGTACAATCTCCTAGACGAATGTGTAAACCTGTAATAGTGAAGCTAACATAATCTAAAGTCAACGACAATGCGACTTCAATGCTAACTCACACTATATAATATATATACCGAGTCTGTAAAGGATACTAACACTATGGCTATTGTGTTAGTAACTGATACCTTTTTGAAATCGATGAGTACCGGATACTAACACTATGGTTTCCGAGTCGGTACCTGATACCAACCTGATGGATATAAATTTATGCTAAAGTTCACCCAAATTGAGAATTACAACAATTTCCTGAACACCTGTTACTCCAGTTAAACCATACACTCTGGCCTTCATCGATATCAGTTATCACATTTCGCGGTAAGCATGACATCATTCAATTCAATATATTACAGTTAAATACTGTTTGTTGCGAAGAACTAATATATATGCAAGTATGTATTATAGTTTGCGAACCTAGTAACAAATTAGTTCAGTTGTGACCAGAAGGATAAACCAAAGGCAGCATGAACGGAAAGTTTAATCTCATCCACATTCGTTTCGTGCTTACTGGCGACTCATCAGTAGGAGCCGGTATTACGCCCTTTAACCACTATATATTTAGTAGAAGAATGTGGAATAATAGGATGGTTTATCCTTCTGGTCACAACTGAACTAATTTGTTACTTGGTTCGCAAAACCTAATACATAAGGCATTTAGATTTCGCATGCATGTTTATAAACAGTCATGTTGCAACCATAATTATGATATAAAACATAGTGATTAACACATTTTGTGCCAAAATATTAAAAGGAAGACTTTCGCTAATTGGGTACTTCACGTGCAAGCAAATAGAAAATATATCAAAGCTCTCAGAACTTTAAGATGACCACATACATTCGGATATTTCATACTGTAAACTCACGGGTTGGGAGTTAGTGCTGTACAACCTTAGAAGAAGAAGAAAACACCGATTCTGTAATAACAGTTTCTTTGGGTGGTCCTTAACTGGGCCCGAATAGTGTTTACCGGTGTATGCCGTGGAAGGTTATGAATACTGCAATGGCGAAAGTGTCTAGAAATATTTCTAGACGCTTGCTTTGTTCTTCGGTATTGTGTCCACCTCTACTTGTTGGGCCGTGCACGCGGATATCGTCTGTGTTTATTATCAGTGTATCGTCCAGACGAGATATCATTATGCCGAATTCTGCAGTTAAATTGCTTATTTGAGCAGTCTGTTCTTGAATCAACGTTTCTAACCTATCAGAAGCCATTTTCAAATGTACGACTCATGCTTTATTTTTACTCAATTATATATAGCATTTTGCGCGCATAACGAGCATCTATTTAATAAAACAAATTTACAAATATTAATTAATACATGTTTACTTCAGGTTGACGTCTGCTTTCATCATTGGGCTGGATTACGGGTTCATCTGGCAGACTTATGTGCCCTCCATAAACCATGGTCGTTGGAGCGAATCCTGTAGCTGTTGAGACTATAAAGCGCATGGTCCGTTCGACCAAACGTAATTTGTTTTTCCACGTTCCCGGGCTGTCGTGGCACCAACATCGCAGTACCTCTTTCGTCATCAGGCGTTGTCGCTCAGCCGTCGCGTTGGTCTGCGGGTGATAAGTGGCTGTGCGGGAATGCTTTATGTAAAGGTCTTTGTACCACTGATTAAATTTTTTCGACTCAAACAATGTCCTTTGGTTAGTAACAATAAATTTTTGTGCACCAAATCGGCTGAGCCATCGCTCTTCTAAGCAAATTATAACTTTGTATGGTGTGATCTTCTTCAGTGGTACAAACTCGACCCTCAGGTAAACTTATCGACCTTGGAAAACACAAAAGAATGCCCGCTGCGAGCTACCGGCAGTGGACCCACTAGATCAATATGCAGAAACTTGTTCCGTGCATTGGCATTGAAAGCAATCGGAGTGATTTTTTCTCGTTTTTGTCGCTTACATCGTTGGAATTTAGTGCAATGTTGACAATAGCTACGAATTTGTTTGGACATGCCAGGCCAATACAATCGTGACTGCAATGTCTCAATGAGTCACCCGGCGCCTGGATGTCCCAACGTTTCATGCCAAAAGGCCATCAATTCTGTTCTGGCACAAACCATTGCACTGTTTGTCCTTCTCTCCGCACCAACAGGCCGTTTTGTAGGCTCAACGTTTTATATTTTGCGGACACTACTTTTCCGTTTGTTAATTGATTGATTATTTCCTGGCACGTGGCATCTCTTCCCTGTTCTTCAGAGACTTTGATAAGTGGCGAAACTGACACAGCGGAAATTCTGAGCGCATCGGCTACCACATTCTCGATACAGGCTCTATGGTGAACTGATACATCGTATTCTTCCAGTTATTCAATGGCTCGGTATACACGTTTCTTCTCAATACACAGTGATCTCCAATGCACTAGCGCTTTGTGGTCAGTAAAGACGTCTATGTGTCCTCCCAATGACAATCTACCTAAACTTCCGTAGCGCCTATTGTACGGCAAGTAATTCCTTTTCTGTGACGGTATAGTTCTGTTCCGCCTTAGTGAGTGTGCGACTTATATATTGCGCAGGACGTCCGTCAGCTTGTAACACCGCTCCTATATCAATATCTGACGCGCCTGTAACAATTGACATATTGCCTACCGGGAAAGTCAAAATAGTTGCATCTATTAATTTCTGCTTGCATAGCGTAAAGGCTTCTTTAGCCTCTTCTGTGCAACGAAACGGTATCTTGGCGCTAGTTAACTTAGACAAGGGTTGCTGCGAAACCGCCATCCCTGCGAGATATGGTCTATAGAAATTCATTATATCAATAAATCGGCGCAATTGCTTTCTAGTAGTAGACACCGGATAATCCTTGATAGGCTGTACATTCGAATCTAACGGCATACATCTCTCCGCTGAGACTGAGTGCCCCAGAAAGTGCACTTCCTGACCCATCTGAATTTTTCTTGATTAAAGTGTAATTGCCATTTTACAGCTTTGGCCAACATCTTCTGCAGCCTAACACGTAACTCGTATTCAATAGTTGCCCATATAATAACATCGTCTACATAAGCTGTTGTACAAGCTAAGTCAGACACAATCGAGTCCATCATTCTTTGGAACACTTTCGATGCGTTTTTAAGACCAAATGGTACCCGGGTGAATTGGAAATGAAATTGGGGTACCTGCACCGCTAACTTCCATTGGTCCTCGGGCCGCACGCCCATTTGCCAAAATATCTGTTTATGGTCAAGCATGGCAAACCACTTGCCTCCCGCTAGCTGTAGAAACAGCTCACACAGAGTCGGAATGGGATACGGGTCAGGTTTATTCACAGAGTTTAATTGCCGGAAATCTTCCGCCGGTTGAAGCAAACCATCTTTTTTGTAACGTAAATCTTCGGAGCTCGAAAAATAGATGATGACGGTTCAAGAATGCCGGCTTCTATCATTTCTTTGGTTGCTCGAGTCGCTGCTGCTAATTTCTTTCAAGGAGCACCATATACTCTTGGTGGTTCTAGCCATAGTTTAAACTGGTCGAACGTCGGCCTTGAACGTTCGCTGCAATCAGGCAATTGAAATATAATGTCATATTGGGTGTGAAGATTCTTAGACTACCCAGGCAGACAACATGTCGCCTCCTGCAACTTGGGGGTACATATTGACTTTATGGAATATATTCGTTCATTCCTTGATATGCATATATGCCTATTATAATCAAGGTTGCGGTCTTGATATAAACACCTGACCCATTTATTACTTACATATGTCAACATAAACTAAGAATTGTATAGTGTAGTGGTTAGAGCACCAGATTCCATATAAGACGTGCCCAGGTTCGAGCTCTCTCCGCGGCAAATTCTGGCCATTACATAATGAGTTCCCAATAAGGACGAAACCGGTCTACTGGATGAATTGCCTTATCTACACCATACAATTCTTAGCTTATACTGACATATGTAAGTAATTAATGGGTCAGGTGTTTATATGAAGACCGCAACCTTGATTATAATAATTGTTATCACCACCCCCGCAACCAATGTTCGTTTAATTATATTAAAGTATATCTTCTTAACACCTTTCCCTGATGAAATCAAGTCCAATAAGGGCGTTTACGTATTCGCTACACAAAAAGACAAATGTTAGATATTTTCATTTATTTACAATTTCGTGTCCCACTCGCCCACAGCCAACATCGATGCGCCCGATGTCTGACATAAACTTGCTCTCATTGGTTTTACGTTGTTTAATGGCCAAGTCAGTGGTAATACCGACACATCAGCTCCAGTAACCGATTGCATTATTACTGACTGTCCGTTGAAGAGTTCTAAAATTTTAACTTGAATAAAAATCCTTACATTTGGCAAGGTTTTCCATACTTCTTTTCTTCAAAGGCCATCTGATTCGGAACACTTTTTAGGTTTTAATGCTGCTCTTCACTCAATCTACCCCTCGGAGCCTCCGAAGGATTAATATTTGTGCTCTGATCTCGACCACTTTTATTTGTGAGATTGTGGTCCCTGTTTTCCTACTGAACTGGCCGTTCTCTATGAGCAGTAAACTGATTTTGCTGACGCTTAGATGACGTATTTGTTTATGCTGGTGTCCTTATATATTGACTTTGTTTCCAGGCCACTGGCTCTTGCCCTTTGTCGCGGAATTGAATATTATGCCGCGAAGAATTCCAGTACGGTATGTCGCTTCTGCCTGATGTTGTAACTGGACCCATGCGTTGAGTTGCAGCTGCCACTTTGTTTGTAATCATGGCCGAACTTTGAAGAGCAGGAAGCCTCTCTTCCAGGCCTCTCTGGGTGCTGGATATCGCACCATATCTGGTAGGATCCAGCAGGATAAACATGATGACCTCATGCGGTTGCAACGCGGGTAAATTTTCAGTTTGCTTGTAGAACCACCGCTTGATGTGTGTCATGGTATCCAGGGGTATCTCACCCAGTAATGGTTTGAGGCTGTACAATTCTGAAAACACCTCCTGAGGCCTGGCCCGGAAGCGATTCAACGCGTCTTTCGTACTCTTCATACGTGAGGTAGACCGGCAATTCCAATTGGACTGCTACTGTCCGGACCATTAATTCCTGGACAGCCACACGCACAATAGATGCCTCTAATGTAAATTTTTGGACTCGAACTGATGCTTCAAATTTTTCGAACCACAACTGTGGCCTTTCCACATCTGGTGGTGCCAGGATGGGCTTAAATTCTGATGACGGTCCGAAAAAATTAGTCGATTTTGCTAAAAACGTCGGCATATTTCTTTATGATTCATCTTTGGCGCGGTCGCCATTTTTGTGTCCACCTCTATTGGTTGAACCATGCACTCAGATATCGTATGAGATTATTATCAATATATCGTCCAGACGAGACTTAATTATGCCTAATTCTGCAGTTAAATTGTTCATTTGAGCAGACAGTCCTTGAATCTAAGTTTATTACCCATCAGAAGCCACTTTTAAATGTACGACATATGCTTTATTTTTACTCTATTATATATAGTATTTCGCTTGCTTAACGAGCATCGATTTAATAAAACAAATTTACAAATATTAATTAACTTATGTTCACTTAAGCTTGGCGTCTGCTTTCATCATTGGGCTGACTGCTTTGTCCATATACGGGCGCTTCTCCGAGGAATTTCTGTTGAATTAATGCCCGCCCTAAATATGACCCTTTGTTCGTTCTTTATCTTAAAGGTGGCTATTTCTACATTCGGTTCGGTGGCTGGTGTTACTTTGTGTAGATGCACCGAAATAAGTAGAGTTGTCGAAACCGGATATGCGAGTTGCTGTTTGAAGGTTTAGAATTGTCTTTTTGGAGATCTGCGGCAACACCGTGGTGGCTGGCACACGTGAAATTCCATTTATTGAATGATCGATTACTTATGACTATTTGTGCAGCAACAAGAAGATTGGCGTGACTAAAAACAAAGCAACGAGATGACACAGAATAGTAAACGCAAGTCGAGAAGTCGGCCTGGGTAGACAATCAAGAGCAACGAGCAAAAAAATCACACGTAGCAAGCAAAACAGAAGTATGTTTCGTGCTAAATGCATCGTGCTTATATAGATTCTAAGTAGCATGCCATAATTCAACGGAAATTTTGCGCGTTTTAATTGGTTCTGCGTATTGAAATTTTAATTTGATTTTGAAAATATGTCGGCGAATTAATCTGAACCGTTACATAAATTTCTTCTCTGAAAAAAGAAAAAGATAAAAAGAAAAATATTCCTCAATGCGAGGCTTGATTAGTAATTAGGGTAGAGTTCGAATCCAGTTAAGAAACTGGTTATTATTCTGCCCATATTTAATCAAAAATATACAGTAATGCTGGTTTGGTGTATACTTGTTGATTGCTTCAATAATATGATGTCAAATAACTATTAGAATTTGCTACACAAATAGTTAGCTGTAGTGATCGGTCATACCGCATGAAACAATACAAAGCCGTGGGATAGGTTTTGAGAGCCGCAGCGTGAAATTTGTAAAGTGGATTGCCATTGGAATTGCTAAGTTTAAGTTGTAACCTAGGCAGGCTGGATCGCTATCAATGAGAATTCGAATAAGACCAATGAAGTTAGTGTATGTTCAACGTTATGGCTATGATATTCGTAGTTCATGCATACTGTGTAACTGATGAAGTTGCGATATGCATTGAAAGTGGCTTATACCATGATATGAAACCGATGACTACTTAGTGTTGCTTCACAAGGCGTTACCTTAAAATAATTGGTCAAACCATAATAAGCAGTGTAGGCACAGGTATGAGCCATACGTTGCAACAATAACATGTAAAAAATACATATGAAAATCAAATGATATGGACAAAAGTGAGTGCGAGAAAAGTAATTAATCATGTGGATCGATAGAGATCACGTCACGTGAAATGAGGCGCAAGTAGTGCGCTAAAAGTTAACGTTTGATACGTAGAATAACGACAATTTAATGTTATATGAATTATCAGTTACATGTTATTCAAAGCAATATATTGTTATGTTGAGATTGTAGGCAAGTAGAGCCTGAAACGCATTAGAAGTTGGAATGTTGCCAGTACCAGATAGTTCGATAAAAGGTTTCAACCTTTCTATGCATACCGATGCACGTGTCGCACCTTGCATGACGATAGAGTATATGAGCTGTCTGAAAAAAATTGAGTAAGGACCGCCATAAATTGTAATACTGCGACAGCAACATCTTTACAAACGAGTACTCTCTTGCAGCTGTAGAGCTGAGGGTTAACAAAGACTGGCCGAGGAATAGGTCCCGGCTGCTGAGCAGACATGTTACCAATATAATGTTGAAGGCGACAAGCGTCGACTTGTGGGTCATCCTCTACGGGTAGTAAACTTGGGAGCTGATTTGGCAGGCGTAAGTCCATGCCATATAAGTGTTGTGACGCAGACACTTTAATAGATTCACGTATACGGGAACGCATAACAAGTAGGAATAAACGAAACGCACCGAACTATTTACCTTTAATGGACGAAGACGCTAAAGCTGCTTTGAGTACCCTAACTATTCTTCTTACCATGCCGTTAGATTTGTGGTGGTAGGCAGTCGTCTGGCTTGAAGTGTAACCCCTGAACCGCAAGACAGTTTTGAGTCTATCAGAGGTGAAGCAAGAATCTCTATCAATAATGACCTCTTTGGGAACACTATAATTGGCTACACATGTAGAGATAAAGCCATTAGTGACTTCATCTGCAGACATGATGCCAAGAGGTGAAGCCACAGGCCATCAGTTAAATCTATCAATCATAGATAAAAGGTAGTTAAAACCTTGAGTTGGTGTCAGATAAACTTTGTCGATGTGGACGATGGCTAGGTGTGAAGTAGTTGAGAAATGTTCAAACTTAGACTGTGTGTACCAGGTGGCCTTATTTTTCTGGCATGTAGCACACACGAAGAACCATCGCTTAGCATTCTGCTTGAGTCTATGAACTCAGAAAGGATCCGTGAGAAATTTGACAGTCGCCTCGCTTTTTGAGTAAGAAATTGAATGAATTGAGACGAAAACTTTTTTTGAATGTTGGTTGGAAGTAAGCAATGGGTAAACGTCCCAGCGTCGGCATAAGAACTTGGTGGGTTGACGAGCTACTGATCTTTGAATATGAGTGTCATCGAGCTGTTCTGTTTGCAGAAGGAATGGCGTTAATGTAGGTTTGCTGAGTGTCACGGAGTTGACTGAGTATGGCGAAGGCGAAGGAGGTCGTAGCGAGACGTCTGGCTTAGAAAATGCGTCTGCGATAATGTTTTATTCGCCTTTAACATGAAAGATGTCAAATTTCCACTCGCTCAGACGTGACAGCTGTCTTTCTACCCTGGCAGGGTACATTGTGACAGTTGAATTTGCCTTTTGTAGTACGCTAACTAATGGGGCATGATCTGTAAAACAACAAATCTGCTGAGGCTAATGATGCTGATGAAGTGGCGCACTGCGTCATGGGTGGCGAGGAGTTCTAAACCGAATGTTTCCTAACTGGTTTCTACTGGTTGCAGAGTATGCGAGCAAAAACAAAAAGTCTTCCGAAATCTATCGATCTCTTTTTCCAAAGTGGCCCAAATAGCAAACTCAGAAGCATCTGTATTCAAAAGAAATAGGCGTTGGAAATCTAGAAGCGTTAGCATAGTAGAATTTGCTAAAGAGTTGATGGCAGGACGAAGTAAATCCTCGTCTTCAGGTGATCAAGAAATGACGGAGTTCTTACTAAGTCCTTTTCAATTCCGAAGACGCCTACGCAACGGATAAAGTTACTTTGATAGGTCAGAACTCACAATCTTTAGTGATTTGATATTTTTTATTTAATTTTCCTTTGCAGGCGAAGGTTGAACACCTTGTTGCGTAATACGATGCCACAGGAAATCCACGTATTTAGTTGCAATCTGCGTCTTGTCACAATTGATCTTGAGTCCGTGGTTGGATGAGTGTGAGAGGACATTTCGTAAATGCTTGGCTTGAGATTCTAGGTCTGGACTGAAAACCATTATGTCATCGAGATATGACATACAGTAAGCGGCGTTGTTGTGGAATATGTTGTCCATGAATCTTTGAAATGTCTGAGTAGCACACATGTAACAAAAAGGCATGTAAAGATATTCGAAAAGGCCAAATGGAGTGATGATCGCAGTCTTTTCAATGTCTTCAGGCGCTACCGGAATGTAGTGGTAAGCTTTTCTGATATCAATCACTGATAAGTAATTGCAACCACTGAGTTTTCAAGTAAAGTGGTTATATTGGGAATACGATAAACATCGTATCTGATCAGTCAATTTATTTTGCGATGATCTCCATAGGCTCTATACGATCCGTTTGATTTGAAGACTAAGTGCAGTAGTGACGCCCATAAACTTTTCGATGGTCTGATGATTCCCTTTTCCAATAGACTTGAAAATTTCTCTTTGGTAGCTTTCGGCTAAACTGGGGCTAACAGTCGCTTTTTTAGTGAAATAGGTTGTTCTGCTGTGACGATATTGTTGGGGTCCATTTCCGGGTTGCTTACTTGTTCGTGATTTTGTACCCCTTCTACATATCAATGGTGGCTATTATTACTACCCGTGCGCCTAATCAGTCTCTGATCTTTATCGGATGGTTGATGTGAAAAGGCAAAACATCTGGTCATACATATATTAGATATAATGTTGCAAATAGCAATATAATTCACCGTTAGTCCAAATTGAATATATGTTAGTCAGCTGTAAAAATAGATTTTTATGCAAAAATAGGTCTTAAACACTATTCACAGTTAAACTAAATTGTCCGTCTTCTAGACGGCAAGAATTAAAATGATTTATGTTTGTAAAGTAACATGTTTCGCACACAAGCAGTTATTCTTACACAAATGTCTGGATCGTAATTGGAATAGTCAAATGATTGAAAATACATGATAATATGAACATAGTAAAATGATTTATGTTTATAAAGAAAATTGTTTTGTGTAATCCGTTTAAAGACTTTTATGACAAAAACTCAAAGAATACATGATGATGTTAATGGAGTTAACATTGAAAGTTATCACTAAAATTGAACATTGGAAAACGTTTAAAGATTTAAATGACAAACAACTCACAAATGTTTAATTCCTGGCTTTCTATAGTAAACAATCAATCATTTTCATAGTAACGAATAATCCAATTAAGCGAGATAAATTCACTGACACAATAGTCCACCGCGTGATCCTCTCGGATCGCGCGCGGTTCTGTCTATTTTATAAGAACCCTATTAATTACAAATAAAATTGCAGTTCAAGAAATATCGATTAAAACTGCTTGAGACTAAAAGAGATTGTTACTAAAATCACAGCTAAGAGAAATATTGTTTAAGGACAGAGTAAGAATATTTGACCTTAAAGAGCACAGCGTTTATAAAAATCGACCTTCGTTGGGTTGTAACACGGAGCCGCGTGTTACAATATGTTGCATCGTGATGTAGACTCGTAGCTCTGAATTTCTGAAATCAAACAGCGACTTGTGTTCTCAAAGAGCTGCTGATATCTCTGCTGAATGATGCACTGGGATCGGCTGAATGCCTGTACCTCCAATCGTTCGGAAAGCGTCCATAAACTTTGCTTAAGTCCGGTGGAGGGGTCAATGATATTTTGATTGGTAAGATCAACTATGAGCTGATATTTCAACAGGAAATCAAGACCTATTATGCTGTGCGAGACCGTGGAGACGATAAATTTGTGAGAAAATTCACTTCGTAAACCTATGTTGAGTGTGCGATGCCGGTAACCATAAATAAGAATGGGCTACCTTGTGGCTATTACAAGTTAAATGCCTAGAGACATCGCTGCTATGGAATTACTCTTGAGAACTTAAGCTGCTGCACCTGTTTACGATGAATTCTTTGACAGTTTTAAAATCGAGAAGATGCAGAATCTCATTGGGTTGTTTGGCCGGGTTATGTAGACAAATAGGCTGGTCATTGCGAATGACATTTTCAATTTTGCTGTCTGTGTGGCAAATTCTGCGTGGACGGAAGGAGTTAGCATAAATTTTGTATATCATCATGTTAGTCAACACTACATATAATAAAATTCTAGTCATGGTACTTATTTTGCATAATGTAACACTCGAATCATACCTTCATTTTTCCTATTATCAGGTCTGTGAACTTCGATAATTAATTTATAACTATTTGTATGATCAATTTTTGTAAAAATGCGATTAATTAAAATGACTGTTTTTTCCTTTGTCATATTTATTGTATCAAAATTGATGTGGCGTATCTAATGATATTACTGCTGAATTTTCTGACTGTGATATATCGATATCATAACTAAGCGCATATAAACATCTCCCTCCACAGTTTGACACGAGTGTAAACAATTTTGAGCGAATTGACCACAGAAAAATGACGAAATCTGCTTTCACCAAATCAGAATCAAATCTGCTTTCCCAGTTTGGCAGTTTTTACGTAGGGGAGAAAAAATTTTTGAACGAAAAAATACATCCCAAAAAAATTTGCTTCCCTGGTTAAACACTACCAGGAAAAACCCAAATATCTTAACTAAGAAATATTTACAAACAGGGTGAAAATCAGGATGGTTCGGTGTGCTACCATCGATTTTAATGTAATTTCCAAGGATAATAATATAAAAAGAAAGATAAATTTATTATAATTTTGCTAAATGGTGTGGAGGATGTTAAATCCTCCGCCTTTTATAAAATGACCTTGAATGATAAATTTAAACCACCATAGCTGATTGTAACAACTTTATTTAAAAATTCTTTTTAAATAAAGTTGTTACAATCAGCTATGGTGGTTTAAATTTATCATTCAAGGTCATTTTATATAAGGCGGAGGATTTAACATCCTCCACATACACCACCTTCTCAAAAAAAAGAGGAACGACTAATAGTAGACGTAATCATAGTTCTTCGGCTGACGATGTATTCTTCCAGAACGAGTTGTGCATACTGGCGCCCCTGACGTCGTCATCTCGCCCGGTACAACATTCGCTGGTTCTTCAAAATCATCTGGTATCGACAAATAGTTTTCATGCTGTGATTCAGTAGAATAAGATTTTGCTATGTTAGACAACGGTTCTTCAGAGTTCTGCATTTCATTATGTGCCTGCATGATGGGATTGCACACCTCAGATTCGCCCATGGAACGGTCATTCGACGCATCTTTTAATTCGGTCACACCGTCAATCCAGATAAACTGGGGAATACAGCGATCCAACGTAACACAATCCTCAATGCCATTTATTTCTATGATGACATTCTTGTCAGTCATCCTCTTGACCTTGTATGGTCCTTTGTAAAATGGTGTTAGGCAGTTCTTCCTATTCTCATTAGGTATATATACATGCGAATCCGATTTTAAATCGGAGGACACATAGCATTTAGTTTTAGGTTTTCTAGTCTTGGTTGGGGCCAAACGACGCATCTTGTCTCTAAGTGCTCCTACAAACCAATCTACATAACTAGAAGCCCAATCAAGACTACTTGGAGTTTCTATTAGTAGATCTCCAGGCAACCTTAATGGTTCTCCATAAACCAATTCTGCTATGGAAGTTCCTAATTGTGCCCTATATCTGTTGCGCATGGCGAGTAGTACTATAGGAAGATCGTGTATCCAGCTTGTTCCACTAGTACACCTTAATGCAGCTTTCAGTTCACGATGTAGCCTTTCTACCATCCCATTCGCTCGAGGGTTATACGCGCTAGTATGTATTATAGTGGTTCCCATGATGTTGAGGGATCTTACGAAAAGCTCTGACATAAATTGACTACCGCGATCACTAGTGACCTTTTCCGGAACACCATAACGCGATATCCAATTATGTAGAAACGCGAACAAAACTTCTTGCGCTGTCATGTCTTTTAAAATCGCCACTTCAAATTGACGACTAAATCTATCTACTATGGTCAGCAAGTATTTATTTCCGTTTACTTCAGGCATCTCAATAATGTCTATGTGTACGTGTCTGAACCGTCCATTTGGTATTCCAATGTTCTTTATCTCGGTTCTGGTATGTCTCCACACCTTACACATTTGACACTTGGCACAGGCTCTTACCCATACCCGTATGTCTTTAGACATGTTCGGCCATACGTATCTGTCGTTGATCAATCGAATGGTGGCTTTAATGGATGGATGACCCATGTCATGCAACACTCGGGTAATCTTGGCCCGTAACTCCAATGGCACATATGTTCGTGGTTGACTTATAGATGTTTCGCATAACAACCACTTGCCACTTATGAGCTTACGAACATATCCTGGTCTTTTAGATAATACTAATGTAAAGGGATCCGATCCTTGCGCTTCCTCGATTTGACTAACGAAATCGTTCATTGATTCATCTAAATTTTTTAATGGACCTTGAAATATCAGCTCGACATCAGCTTCATTCGGTCGGCTAAGTGCATCGGCCACCACATTCTCCTTACCAGCAATATGAGACACAGTGAAATCGAACTCGGCTAACCGTGTTATTTGGGAATTTACTCTACTAGAGTAATTAAGCCTAGCTGTCTTACCAAGTATGCTAATCAATGGCTTATGATCGGTCAATAACTTAAACTTGTGACCATCTAAGTAATGCTCGAAGTGTATCACTGCTGCATACACTGCTAGAAGCTCTTTACCAAACGTATCATAACGTTTTTCTCGATCATTAAGCTTACGGCTATAAAACCCAATCGGTCTTACTACGTCCTGATCTCTTTGCTGTAGCACTGCCCCTAATGCAACATCTGAGGCATCTGTGATTAGTTCGAAAGGTTTTTCCCAATCTACAGGTGCTAATGTGGTTACGTCACTTAACATATCCTTGGCCTTTTGGAAATTTTCTCGGTCTTCTTGACTCAAGATGATAGGCCAAGACTTCTTGATCGTGCTCTTTTCAAGAGTGAGATGGCTTGTTAACGATCCAAGAATTCCGGCTAGACCTGGAATGAATCGACGATAATAGCTGATCATGCCCAAGAACCTTCGCAACTGGCGTACGGTTCGGGGTTCAGTTACGTCCTTTATGGCTTGGACCTTATCTTCCAAAGGCTTAATTCCGTCTTTGGAAAGTATATGACCAAGGTATTTAACTGAAGAGCAACCAATATTAC
This sequence comes from Eudiplozoon nipponicum, assembly GCA_029291075.1. Classification (NCBI taxonomy): domain Eukaryota; kingdom Metazoa; phylum Platyhelminthes; class Monogenea; order Mazocraeidea; family Diplozoidae; genus Eudiplozoon; species Eudiplozoon nipponicum. The sequence continues at coordinate 10,476 of JAQBSW010006398.1, read as the reverse complement.
TCTTATTAGGTTTGACCACTAATCCATATTGTTCCAGCCTGGTCAAAACCGTTTCCAAATGCGTGCGATGTTCATTTCGGGAGCGACTAAAAATAATTATGTCGTCTATATATACTCTCGCAAATGGACAATTCTGAAGGATTTCTTCAGCCAAACGCTGAAATGTCTGACTGGCATTTTTCAAACCAAAAGGCATTCGAAGAAATTCATGCGATCCCCTCCTGGAAATCTGACTGCGGTGAGTGGTATCGAACTTTCTTCCATTGGTACCTGATAGTACGCTTTCTGGAGATCTAAAGTTGCATAAACCTCATATCCCATTATATCTCGGAGCAAGGTACTCTGTTTAGGGAGAGGATAAGAATCACCCTTCGTCACTGAGTTTAATAGACGATAATTCCCACAAACCCTTCATTGACCCAGTTCAGGTTTGGGAACTACCACTATTGGGGAAGCAAAATTGGAATTTGACCTTCTACAAATCCCCTCTTCACGCAATTGATGAAATTCTGACACAGCTACTTGTTGCTTGTGTTGTGCCAATGGTTGAGCCTTTGGTGAGCAAGGCAACGGAGCCACCAATTCTATTAGGTGTTCTACTCCTGTCTTCAGACCTATCCTTTTGGCACTGAAAGGTTGAAACACTGCTAGGTGCTTCTCGATTATATCAGCAAAGTCATGTGCGACTGTTGGACGAGGTAAGAGGACTGTTCTAACTGCCGACACGTTAGACTCAGTATGTGTTGATGTCCCTACGCCTTCTGCGATAGTCCTGGCTATGGGATCTAATGTCAGCTTAAAATGGGTCAAGAAATCCATGCCAATGATATGGTACTTGACATCGGCTACTAGAAAATTCCAACGGAAGGAAGATTTCTGGCCTAATGTTACCGACATTTCTTTCATCCCTTTTACTTCAATTGGACTACCGTTAGCGGACCATAATTGATAATCCAATGTGGGGCAATCTGCTTCCACCACGTCTGACCTAACTATGCTTACCTCAGCACCCGTGTCTATGAGAAATTCTAATCCAGATAATTCATCCTTAATAATGAACTTTTTGCTGGACAATCCGGCAATATTTTCAAGATCCCCGCTTAGTGAGAATCGGACTCTCTTGCCTTTTATCTCGGTGCTATTTGTACTAGTCGCCTCTTTTTGCTTTGAGTATGCCTTTTAAAGGCATATCTGGGAGCCTTTGCAATGGAACCCCCCCTACGGCTCCTACTAGCGTGGGTTGTTCCCTTTTCCCGGTGACGGATTCCTCTCAACCGGTTTTGTGCTTCCTTTCCATGTGGGTCAACCTAATCGCGGGTAATTACAATTTTCGCCCTGGCACTTCGCACTGCGTCCGTATTCGCAATGTGCCTTACACCATCCGCGTGGCCCTTCGAAGCGTTGACGCGAGTGACTCCTTCGACGTCTATTATACCTATCCTGACTCTGAAGTTGTGCAATATCACTACGCAAGCTAGCAACTTCTCTACATAAGACACGCAAAGTTTCTTGTATAGCCAGGTGGTTTTCAGTATCTGCCCTGCCTGGCTGCATCGTTACAGAATCTGCCATTACAGCATGTACTTGTGGTTCTTGCTGTTTATACACGCCGTCTAACCCTCTGAGTTTTGTTGGCCAATCTATGTTCATTGTGTCAAATACTTCCATTGTTGTTCTGAGCCTAATTGGTAGCTCAGCTGTAAAAATGGAGTTGACTACATCTCTAGATATATTCAACCTGGAGGCTTTTGTGCAAAGGCGTTCGTAAAATTCGGACGGCAGTTGACGCCCCATTTTTTCTAAGCGTAATAATTCGCACATTTGCTCTGATCTTCCAGGCTGATATCTCTGTTGAATTTCTGCCATTAATAACTCAAATGCATTATACGGCTTTTCTTCTACAATTCTGTCTCTGACATTTTCCAAAGCATTTCGGAAATTTTCAGGCAATACCATCCATGCTGCAACAAATTTTTCCATAGGGTTCACGATATTGTAAGCACTAAATATCATTTGGGCATCTCCTCCCCAACTTGAATGTTTTTCTGACTTATACTGTGGTAGACTTAATATTTTTGGACTGGCGCGGTCGCCAAATTTTGTTGAGGCCCCTAACCTGTTCGTGTATGTAAGCCCTATAGATGCCAGATCGCTGGAAGTCCTAAAATTCACAGTAGAGTCTGATATGCTTATATTATTGCTTGTGTCATTTAAATTCAAGTCCGCTATGTCCTGCACTAACTTGCATGTGTCCTCATACTTAATATCGGTATCCATGATCAAATGTTTTAATAATTAAATTGACACTTACAATGGCAAATGGAAGGTGAGAGTCGGACAGCTGCTATGCCAGCAATAATCTGTTTCGATGTGTACGTGACCCACAAATAAAACAATTATACCTGTTCCAAGGCTCCTCCTCAGTGCTATATTATATCAGAACACAAGGCAAGGATTGGAAGAGTTTATTGTATAATGTTGTAATCGTTTATTATGGAAAGAAATGTTAAAATGCGGCAGACCAAAATTATCATACCAGACCTTAAGAAAGATACTCAAAAACTGAAAATAGCGCACAATTTTAAAATCAAGTATTTAAACACAGAATGTTCTGGAAAATAAAAAGAAAAATTTCTTTTTAAATAAAGTTGTTACAATCAGCTATGGTGGTTTAAATTTATCATTCAAGGTCATTTTATATAAGGCGGAGGATTTAACATCCTCCACAATGGTTTGTGATATAAAACAAGTCTATAAACGATACTGTTCTCAGGATTCTGGCACGGTCGCCAATTTATAAACGTTCCGGCTGTAATTAAATGTGGTGCGAAGTTACATTATGTCGGCGAATTAATCTAAGTAAATTAGCCTGAACCCGTCTCAAGTGTCTAGATGTACTTCTGGACACTGTAACACTACAAAACTATCTCGGCGTTCTCCAAAGAACGCAATTTCGGCACTGATATGGACCATCAACAGTATTTTTATCTCATTATCTACGGCTTGTTTACTATTTTGTAACGTTAAGCAGCATTTACATTCAGCCTAGGCCTTTGCACCTGTAACGGCTCAAGAACAATTCGCCGACATATTGCATAAACGAAATTCAAATTCAAGTTACGCGGCACCAATTAAAACTTGCAAAATTTGCCATTAACCAGAGGCATGTGAGCTTTCGATTTAGAAATTATTTAAGTGCGGTGAATTTACATTGACAGACAGTTATCACGTTTGTTGCCTGCTGTGTACTACCTGTGCGTGCTGTCTGCTGTCACTCGGGTATTTCACCTACGCTGATTTTCGGACTTGCTTCAGATATTGGCAATTTCAGTCACATCAAGCTTTATGCTGCACAACTAGTGAGACGGAGCAACATCTACTTATTTGACCTTAATGTGTACCAGGTACTATAGAACTTCAACAAGAATATTCAGCTACTCACTCGCGACTGTTGTCAACGCCACAACAGAAGTTACAACAACCCAGTCAACAGAGCTCCTCACAAGCGTCTAGGAATATTTCTAGAAACTGCTACACTAACTAATTTTCTCGGCATTTGCCGTAGAATGCAATACCGGCCCTAATAAATGCCCACCAACAGAACAAAATCTCATCATCCTGGCTCCTAACTAACTTTGTAACGTCGTATGGCATTTAATAAAAGCTGGGGCGTTTTATGAAATTGGCGACCGCGCCAAATTACTGAAAAGGTACTGTTTTTTTACTTATTAGCAAATCACAAATCTATTGATATAAATACAATCGATTGTGTTTCTTTTTCATTTTAATTTTTTAGGAGTACAGTACATTGACATAAGCATATACCAAGTTTTGCTCTGGTTGTTATTCATGTCAAGTCTGTCTCTGCCGTTCCGAAAAAATCCCGAATGAATGTCAATTACCACAGTTGACGGGAAAGATGCATCAGGATCGGAAAAAGTATGGAGCATCAACTGCATCAACGGCGACACAAGGAAGAAATTACTTACAATCCGACATTCCTATAGACTTTTCTTTAAATCAAGTTTGCGAGCTTGAAGTAAACACCAATCCCATTGTTTTTAACCGGCGGTAGTTTTGTTATTTTGTTCGACGACTTGTTAAAAACAATGGAATTGGTGTTTACTTCAAGCTCGCAAACTTGATTTAAAGAATTTTTACCACCACCCGCGAAATCAATTATTGTTTTATTGTATTGCTTATATGTGTATATATGGCGAAAGCTGCAAACAATTAATGTTCTTGACTGCATAGAAATTGTGCAGCCGACATTTCCAGTCAAGTTCAAGGAATGCGAGACTGCTAGAGGTGAGCACCGCCTATCTAAATTTGATTTCCAAATATATTTAATGCGGTTTGATCCTCGCTCGTCAGTTTGCCGTCGTACTCTGATGATGATCATGGAAGGTCGAAACGCGTCAGTGCGTTGCGGCTGGCGGTAGTTTTGTTATGTTGGTCGACGACTGATTAAAAACAATTAGATTGGTGTTTACTTCAAGCTCGCAAACTTGATTTAAAGAATTGTTACCACCACCCGCGCAATCAATTATTGTTTTATTCCTGTAGACTCTTTTCGTCCATGTCGAATTTGCCACATAGACAGCCAAACTGGAAATATCAGTCACAATCACCAGCCTACTTTCTTGCATGACCCGGCCAAACAGCCCAACGAACTTCTGCATATTCTTGATTTCAGAACAGGCGACAAAGGTGCAGCAGTCTCAGCTCTCAAGGGTGTTTCAATGGCCAAAATGTCGCTAGGCGTTCTACTCGCAACAGCTACAGAGGAGCCCAAACCTACTTATGGCTGCCGGTATCGCACACATAACATAGGTTTACGGCGCGAATTTATTCACAACTTCATCGTCGCCAAGGTCTCACACAATATAATAGTCTTTGATTTTCTTTTTAAATTTCGGCTCATTGCTGATTTTGCCAATCGAAAGATCATCGACCCGTCCACCGAACTTGAGGAAAGTTTTTGGACACTTGCCTCCGAGCGTTTGTGGTTACAGGTCATTCAGCCAACCCCAGTGAATTATTCATCAGAGATATCAGCAGCTCTTTGAGAACACAAGTCACTTTTTGATCTCAGCAAGTCAGAGCCACGAGTCTCCAACACGATGCACCATATCATCACAGAAAGAGAACCTATTGCACTCATGAAGCGACCACTGGCCCCTACTAAACTAAAAGCTATCCAAGAGGAATTATCAAGGCTTTTGAAGAGGGAATCATCAGACCATCGAAAAGTTTATGGGCATCACCACTGCACTTAGTCTCCAAATCAAACGGATCGTACAGAGCCTGTGGAGATTACCGCAAGCTAAATTCAGTGACCAAATCTGATTCGTATCCTATTCCCAATATTAACAACTTACTTGAAATACTAAACGGCAGAAATTTCTTCTCAGTGATTAACCTCAGACAAGCCTACAACCACACCCCGGTAGCGCCAGAAGATATTGAAAAGTCTGCGGTCATCACTCTATTTGGCCTTTTTGAATATATTTACATGCCTTTTGGACTTAAGTTTGCTACACGGACATTTCAAAAATTCATGGACAACATACTTCGCGACGCAGTTGCTTACGTTATGCCATATCTCGATGACATATTGGTATTCAGTTCAGACTTAGAATCTCATGCAAAGCATTTACGAAATGTTCTCTCAAACTTATCCAACCACGGACTCAAGATCAATTGTGACAAGACGCAGATTAAAACTATATCCTGGGGCATCGTGTCACGCCACAAGGTATTCAAACTTTGCCGTCAAAGGAAAATTCAATCAGGAATATCAAGTCAATAAGCGAGTTTCAAAAAATTTTGGCAGTCCTAAACTGCTATCGCAAGTTCTTTCCCGGGCTTTCAAGACAACATTATCCTTGGTGCAGGCATCTGTGGAATCAAAAAGGAATTAGCAAGAATTTCATCATTACTTGGTCATCTGAAAACGAGGAATTACTTCGACTCGCCATCAAATTGTTAGCAAATGCTATATTGCTAATGCATCCAGATTTTCAACAACCATTTATACTTATGACAGATGCTTCTGAATTCGCTATTGGAGCCCCGTTGGAACAAAAGATGGACGGATTTCGGAAGCCTATCAGTTCCTACTCGTGTACTCTCCTTCAGTAGAAACGAGATACGACAGTTTCGGTCAAGAATTCTTCGCCATCCACGACGCGGTGCGCCATTTTATCAGCATCATTGGCAACAGCAGACTTTTTGTTTTCACAGATCATGCACCATTAGTTAGCGCACTTCAAAACGCGACTTGAACTATTTCCAAGTGCCCTGCCAGAGCGGAAAGACAGTTTTCACATCTAGGCGAATGCCAATTTGACATCTTTCATGTCAGGGGCAAACAAAACTTCATTTCAGACGCCTTTTCCAGACCAGACGTTCTGCTACAACCACCTTCGCCGTGGCCATTCACTGACAACTCCGTGACACTAAGTGAATTTGCACTAACGCCATCCCTCCTGCGAAATGAACAGCGCGGTGATACTCAAATTCAAAGATCAGTAGCCCGTCACCCAACTAAGTTCATATGCCGTCTCTGGGAAGACTTACCAATTGTTTACTTCACGGGTACACAGCCTAACAAGCCAGTACTGCCGACCGACCTTCAAAGAAAAGTCCTCGACTCAATTCACTTAATTTCTCACCCAGAAAGCAAGGCGACTGTCTGATTTCTTAAAAATCGTTTCTGGGTACACAGGCCCAGACAGAACGCTAAACAATGCATCTCCAAGTGTTCCATTTGCCAGAAAAACAAGATCACTCGGCACATTCTTTCTAAGTTGCAACATTTCCGAGCTACTTCTCGCCTAATCATCGTTCACATTGACATAGTTCATCTGACAACGGTTCAAACTTTCAGCTACCTTCTAACTATGATTGATAGATTTACACGATGGCCTGCGGCATTACCTTCTGGCACCATTTCTACAGACGAGGTAACTAACGGTTTCATCTCTGATTCTATATTCCATTATGGTGTTCCCAATGAAGTAATCACTGACAGAGACTCTTGCTTCTCATCAGATCGTTTCAAAACCAACTTGCGGTTCATGAGATGCACCTTAGGACAGACAACTGCCTACCATCCCCTATTTAACGGTATGGTAGAGAGAATGCATAGGGTACTCAAAGCTGCTTTAGCATCCTCGTCCATTAATGGCAATTGGGTCGATGCACTACCTTTAGTTCTGCTTGCCATGCGTTCCCGCACTCGTGAGTACAATAAAACGTATTCGCACAACTATTGTATGGCATAGATCTACGGCTGCCTAGTTAGACCCCACGTCTACTACCTATAGAGGATGACCCACAAGACGAAGCTACCCGTCTCCGACTTCATTTCGGTTACACGTCTGAACATCAGCCGAAACATACGCCTTGTCCAATCTTCGTTCAGCCGCAGCTCCACAGCTACAAGAGAGTACTCGTTCTCAACGACACTGCTGTTTACCATAACAACCAAAGTATCGCGTTCCTTACCCGATTTTGCTCAAACAGTCAAAATAATTCATTATCATGCAAGGCGCGACACCGTCATCAGTAAGCATAGATAGGTTGGAAGCATTCAACCTTCTACACACGTCTTAGGCTCTATCTGCCTATAATCTCAACTTAGAAATAGCTTGATTTGCATTACGCGTAACTGACAATGTTTTTAACATTAATTTTTCGTTATACTACGTTTCAAATTTTTAACTTTACGCGCACCACTTGCGTCACGTAACGTGACCTCCATGAATCCACATGATTCATATTTTTCTCACATTTTCTTGTCTCACGTGGTATAACTAGTTGTTCTTAGCTAACAATTGTGTATCATTTTTTAACAGTTATTTGATATTATGCTATCTCTGCGACTACACTTGTTTGTCGTTACTTTTTGATTTTCATGTATATATGTTTACAATGTAACGTATGGCTCACACCTGTGCTCACGCTGCCTATTTTTGTATGACCAGCTACTTAGAGCTAACGCCTTTGTGAAGCAACACTAAGTAGTGATCAGCTTCATATTATGATACAGGACACTTTCAATGCATATCTAAACTTCATCAGTTGCACAGAGACCACTCTTCGAATATCATAACCACAACATCGAACACACACTGGCACCTTTGGTCGTATTCAAACACTTTGACAGCGATCCAGCCTGCCCCGGATTTAACTTAAACCTGGCAACTTTAGTGGCACTCTATCCTGAAATCCTCACACTGCGGCTCATCAACCTTACCTGTTCACTTTTACCTCACGCGGTATGACCGGCTACTACAGGTGACAATTTGTGTAGCAATTCCTACTGGTTATTTGACTTCATATCATTGTTGAATCAACCAACAAGCATATTTCAGCCCAGTATTTACGGTACATTTTTATAGCTATGGGCAAGATAATAACCAGTTGCTTAACTTGGTTCGAACTCTGATATGCTTTTCACATCAAGCCTCACCGAGAGAAATGTTTCTTTTTTTCATGGAGGAAAGTGATGTAACGGCTCAAGAAGAATTCACCAAAATATTGAGCAAATTAAATTCAAATTTACTTTACGCAGTACCAATTAAAACAAGCGATATATGGCATTAACTAATATTGTGTGAGCTTTCGATTTAGAAAGTATTTAAGCGCGGTGAATTTACCATGCCTGTCAGTTATCGAGTTTGCCGTCTGCTGTGAGCTACGAGTGCGTGCTGTCTGCTGTCACTCGGGTATTTCAGCTACACTGATTTTTGGACTTGCTTCACACGCATTGGTAATTTCATTCGCGCCAATTTTGTTGCTGCACAACAAGTGATACGGAGCAACTTCTGCTTATTTGACCTTCAAGTGTGCCAGTACTGCAGAACTTAAACGAGATTACTCAGCTAGTCACTTGACACGGATGTCAACGCCACAAATGAAGGATCAACAACCCAATCAACTAGAACTGGCCTCAAGCGCCTAGGAGTATTTCTAGACACTGCTACAATAACTAACTTTCTTGGCATTTTCCGGAGAACGCAATACCAGTCCTAATAAGGCACCCCAACAGTACACAATCTTAGCCATCCTGACTTCTAACTGACTTTGTAATGTTGTATGGCATTTACCCGAAGATGGGGTGTTTTACACAACTAACATCTTTTACTTGATACAATTCTAACGGTCTTTTTCAAGACTCACCAAATTTAAACCTTTTAATTGCGGCCTAATGTCTCATAACATTGTGTGAGAGTATTGTACATTGAATGTATTCCATAAACAGTATTAATTGTTTTTTCTTTTTGGAGTTTGTAACGACACATAATTAATGGCCGACATATTGCGTAAATTAAATTCAATTTTATTTACGTTGCACTAATGAGAAAAAAGCGAAACTTGCCGTTTAACCAATAGTGTGCAAGTAGACATATATTACTATGGCATGCTATTTAAGCACGGCAATTTACCATGCAAGTCAGTTGTCGCATTTGCATTCTGCTTTGCGTTACGCGTGTGCGTTCTGTCGGCTGTCAATACCTACGCTGGTGAATTTGATTTGTTTCACCAACAATTGGCTACATCCGTGACTCATCTTGTTGCGGTACAACCAGCGAGACGAGCCATTCAGAACCGAAGAGTTTTCCACATCGTGATTACAACTCGACAACAGAAGGAACAACAGCCAGGGTCCACCCAAGGCTCTAGGACATCTTCACACTCTGAATAATTCAGGAGAACGCACGACCAGGCCCTCTTAAGTATTTACGTTGCACCAATGAGAAAAAAAGCGAAACTTGCCGTTTAACCAATAGTGTGCAAGTAGGCATGGCATGCTATTTAAGCACGGCAATTTACCATGCAAGTTAAGTTGTGGCAATTGCATTCTGCCTTACGTCACGCGTGTGCGTTCTGTCGGCTATCAATACCTACGCTGGTGATTTGATAGTTTCACCAACAATTGGCTACATCCGTGACTCATCTTGTTGCAGGTACAACCAGCGCGACGAGCCAAATTAATTGCAGAACCTGAACGACGTTATCCACATCGTGATTACAACTCGACCACGGGAGCAACAACAACCAGAGTCCACCCAAGGCTCTAGGACATCTTCACACTCTGAATAATTCAGGAGAACGCACGACCAGGCCCTCTTAAGTGCCCCCTATCATTAACAAATCTCTTTTCAAAGCACCTTAACCGAATTTGCAACGTCGTACGGCATTTACTTGAAGCCGGAGCGTTTACACTATCCATACAATTGCGGTAAAAACGATCATCAACATCATATCTTTCCGTATAAAGTATCCTGGCGCGGTCGCCATTTTTTGTAGAGGCCATTAGGTCACTACCATAAGGGGCTCTCTTGGATGCCAGGCCCGGAAAATCCATATATGCGGAATGGTCATCTATCTTGGAACACTTAAGTTCCTCTGAACTATCTCTTAAGCTACAATCCTTAAGTCCCCTAGCCAACTGCTCTGTATCCT